>CABEEJ010001204.1:0-41167 GCA_901482245.1 Timema douglasi
CTAGCTAGCTGTCACGATACTCTTGAGAGAGTCACTATTCAAATATACAGGCCTAGCTAGCTGTCACGATACTCTTGAGAGAGTCATTATGCAAATATACAGGCCTAGCTAGCTGTTATGATATTCATGAGACAGTCACTATTTAGATGTTACCATATATAAAATAAGTTAAATACTATTTTTGACACAATAATAGATAACATAAGTCCAAGTTGGTGGCCGCACGGTCTAAGTTGCTACTCTCGCAATAGACTAGACAACCGATGATAGAGAGTTTGAAGTTCTTAACTTATTTGGGTGTACTAAAAGATTTGTTCCAAAATCATTTTCCACATTCTTTCACGCAAATATGGATACATTTCTTAGAATGTAGCCTCCCTAATCGCTAATACCATTGTAGAAATTAGTAAAGCTCATATAACCCATACTTGTGGCACGATACGGTGGTAAGAACCAATCTAATACAACAACCTTCTTATTTGGCACTCACTCATCTTGTAAGCTTATTGTGATTGGTTTCATCATATTTCATCATCGTCTCATTACTGGGGTGTAGAGAGTAGGGTAGGTGGCAGGGTGTATATATTGTGGCCAGTACACCTCGTCTCATTACTGGGGGGGTAGGGGGTAGGGTAGGAGGCAGGGTGTATATATTGTGGCCAGTACACCTTGTCTCATAACCTCTCTCTTCTTACAAAACCATTGTTATACAAATGGGTTTAATCTTATCAAGGAAACACTGTTTATGCAAATTATTTATAAGGTAAATATAATTAAGTATTTTTATAAAAAAAACTTTTAACATAGCTCATACAAATACATCACTTGGAACATTTTCAATAGCTCAGGTTTGGAGGTAACAGACAATTAGTGTCAACTCAAGGGTTTTACCTGGACAGGATATATATTGGTTTAAGGAAAGGTAAGTAGCGGGGTTTACATAAAAAAAAATGGAAAGATAGTGAATGCCAAAAAGTTGTTGGGGATGAGAGAAAGAGGTGCTTCCGAATACAGAGCAATCTACCAGGAAGCTACTGAACTTTTTCAAAAGTGTAGACATGATTTAAATTGAAAATATCAAATTTTGTAAAAATTATTGTATTACAATTATTCGTAGTGTATGATAGAACAATATTATATTCTCCATATTAATATGATAGCTTCAAAACTATATTCTTGTATTTCATGTTTTATTTAATTTCAATTTTATTGAAATTACGTCTTATTGTGAAAATTAAATATTAACTTGTAACTTTTTCATTAATAGAGTACACTTTAAATTTACGAGTTTAATATGATACAAACAAACCGCATGTTGTGATTATGTATAGTTTCTGAGATATTGGCTCTACAACTTCATCGTTCTTATATAGTAGGTGTCCATCCAAATCTTTAGATCCAATCTCTACCACTTGTATTAAGTAGGAATGTTTCTCAACTACTTTAAGTGCACGGTCAAATCACCTCAAACAGGCTGAACGCGCTGATGTACTCTGAAGAACCCCACAGTTTCAGAAGTTATTGTTATAAATTACCGATTTTCCCTCCATTACAAGTGGGCATGCCATCTAAATGTCAGGATCATCTGTTTCTGGCGGGGAAGGCTTGAATCAAATCCCTGTGAGGGTACACTGTTGGACGCTATGTATCGTTTAATATGTAAGTTTGTCGTTCTTTAATTAGATACATTAGAGACGGACCCTCCGCGATAGTGTTTATTTTTCCAGCCAAGAAAATGTGGCTACACATCTCGCCATGGAACGTAAGGAGGTAGGAGAGTTCAAATCCCTACAATGGTTGATAGACCGACAAACGCTAATACTTTTATAAATACAAACCCTATATTGGGCATGATAATTATTTGTTGTTGTGGCAAAGGTCTAGGGTTCTAATCCCGTATCCAGGTTTCAATGATATCTTGTTGGAGTAATCATCACTAAACGCATAAATAATAACTTTGTATATATGAAACTACCTATATGTTTTAATTTTTCTTTTGGTAGGTAAATATCTTTTCACATTTCACCCCAGAGCAAATGATAGTACATCCCTGTACATAATTAACCGTAGAAATTATATTATTAATTTAGCTGGTTATTTAAAAGAGATAGACAGAACTCTATATCGTGCATGATAATTATTTGTTGCTGAGCCAAATATCCCAGGTTCGATTCCCGTGACCAGTTGTCAATGATATCTAAACGGAGTACTCCTCACTAAAAGGATAAATAATAGCTTTCGCTAGTTGATTTTTAAACTACCTATATGTTTTCACATTTCAACCTGGCAAAAATGACGGTATATTTCTGTACAACTACTAATTTTTTGGGCAAAGACATCAAGGTTCGATTCCATTTTAGCGTAAATGGCAAATGCTGAAACATGACAAGGTACTTTGATAAGGATTGTTTCCGAAAAACCAATCCCCTTACTGGGCATTAGAAAGCACATCTGAGCATGCAGCCTTCAGAAGGTGACGACCTATGCGTCAAGAGGACTTGGGGTGGGGCGGGTTAATGACTCTTCAACAGGGGCATTACTACAACCAACTTTCAAAATTTATAGCAAGTTAAGGGTTAACAACTCTCACTAAGGGCTGTCGCGACATCAAATTTTCCTCCAAGTGGTATCTAACCCCAGCTGAACTCGTACTAAGGCAACAAACGCTATATACTTCACATTTTAAAATCAAGCAAATGCTGGTACACGTTTCGCCTTTCAAATACTAACCCGCAGCTAAAGATACCGAGGTTCGAATCTATGTTGGTTGAGGTTGGGGATTTGAATACCTACCGAGGTGTACTGTTAGTAATTCTTAATAAATGGTTTCCCGCTCTCCCTCTTCGTAAACGGTGGAACATTTCCTTAATCCTGTCTTCCACAATATCTTCGTACACCGCCACCAAGGGTCTATAGAGGTATGGCAGATATCTACACACGTACATTCTGACAGTAGTTATCAAACAAAATAAATGTTGGTAGGCTTTTGTCGGGAGGACGGCCCCACCAACTGTTGCGTGACATCAGTTCCAGCTTGGTTCGGTAAAGTTGGAATTTTAAAAAAATGTGTTAATAATGATAGATATTAGAGCGTACTTTCTTTTTTGCTATTCAAAATTAAATTCTTATATTATGTGTTCGTTAGTGAATGCAGTCCGGAAAAAAATTATTTAATATAAAACCAAATCCAGAAAGGAATAAGAGCATGACTGGGTAGCACGTGTTAGCTAAATAAATGGTGACGGGAGGGGGTTGGGGTTCTTATCCCTGCTGTACGTGTGTACTGATATCAATTTACTCACTCATCCTCCAAGGGTTGTGCCCCAGACGGGTAGTAAGACATGGTTCTAAATACCAATAAGCTTAACTTTGTGGCGATTAGCGGGGAGCTAGGGGGGGATTGAATCAAGGTCGACCGTATCGCTTATGGTTACTCGCTCGGCCTTCACACAAGTGCAGGTACATTTTATATCTTCCTCAGCCCTTAAACTACTTATGAATTTATGTAGTTATATATTATCTCATCAAAATATAGTTGCGAACATTAAATGATTTTAAAATATATTAAAGTTACTCAATTAAATATTACTTATGAATTAATATAAGAGTTATATATTATTTCTATAAAATATAGATGAGAACATTAAATTTTATTAAAATAAAACTTTTTTCTGTTGTTATAAGTGGGTCAAGGAATAAAACGGTTGTTTATAAAATAACTAAATCTCTTTTTCACTTTATTCTTGTGTAACAATCTACCGTCACAATTTATAAATTATAAAAAAATTATAATAATTTTTGTATACATGTATCGGTGATCGCATGGTCTAAGGCGTCACTATTGTATTATACTAGACGGGCGATAACCGGGAGATTGTTGTTTGATTCCCGTTCTGAGATTGATTTTCTTACTCCAAGCAAATGTAGATACACAGTCTACCTATACTAGGAAATCTTTGTTGACCAGAAAAAACCCTTTTTTTTCACTCTCACAAACGGGGGGTGCTTCCTGAAGAAAGTATTTGATTGGAAGAACGTTCTAACAGACATTAGCTGTGCTAGCCACCTAAAAAATATCTAGGTTTGAATCCCAGTGTGCACGCCATATTAATGTCAAATTTATTTAATTCTGACGGGGAAGGTTGAAATCGAATTCCTGCTGTGTAAATGGTTTGTAGTTCTTTCTCCGGAACTATTATTGTTCTTAATCATCATTACTGCACTATCATAATTAATATATAGAGAAGTTTAGCCATAAAAGGGTGCGTGTAATCCCATTTAGTTATGGCAGTGGAGGTGGGGGGTTTGACTCTCCTCTGAGATGTACTGTCACTAGTTTCCCTCTCCAATGCTGGATCATTTCTATCTCACTCCTCCACCAAAAGTGGTGCATGGCTGATATCTATATCCGCACATGTCAACGGACAATACCATACAACTAATTTTAGTAGTTTTCTGTGGTGGGGGATACTGTCCCCTAATTGAGAATTTAGAGGCCCCTGATCGTGCTTAATCAGAGTTGTGTCAATGCTCTTTAGTTGCGACATCAACAAGAAAAACCCACTACCATATATATGGTGGAAGGGGAGAGGGTGGGTTGGCAACATTGCGATGACGACACCGGGAAAATCCATTACTTGGGGGAGGGTGGAGTAAGGGGAAGTGAAAGGGATTTTAAGTTTGGGAACCATTTCTCACACTCTATGCTCAGTGGCCTTCGGAAGAGGTTAGTGCTGCGCCCTCACTAGCGATGCCGCGGGAGGAGTGTCTGACGCCGTGGAACACATGCCAATAATTTAAAAATAATCCACAACGCCCTTCCGAAACGTACCCAGAAATAAAAAACAATGAGCACACACAAAATACAAATGTTGACAAGAATAAACAAGTTTGAAACACTGGAAAGTGGTCAGGGGGGGAAGGGATCAGGGGAAGGTAAGGTGGGAAAAAGTCAAGAGCCAATCCCAGGACAGGGATTTCATACAATCACAGTTGACGTCACATATCCTAAAATAACACTATTGCGACAACAGCATTACGTAACCCTCTCAATACACACTCTCTCGTGATCGGGATCAAAGGTCAAATGTCAAATTGAGGCGAACGGTCCCACTAAGTAGTTCTACCAAACAAAGAAGTAGTTGAATGTATTAGTTTTTGTAACTGTTGAGCACGCCCCTTCCCACTACCATTTATTCTACTCCCGTTTAGAAATTTCAAATATTTAGATTTATTTAGTTACTTTGATAGGTAATTCTACCTACTTGCCAAATTTAAATATTCTATTACAGCTAAAAGTTGTTTTAATTTTTATAACAGCTTACTCCCTCCCCTTATTTCCCGGGGACCCATGCAAATTAAAAATATACAGACCTATAGTAGTTTGACATGCCCCTTTACTTAACTTATAAATTTCGATCTCCTACCACACTAGTCATTAGTCGTTTCTATTAATTTTGTTAATCATTTATGCGTATTTTTCCAACTATAATTTAGAAACATCCATTTTAAAGACTTATTTCGTTATTTAGAGTGGTCCTCCTAAACGACTGTCAAGTTTAAATTTTCCAGCACACATACAAGTTTTTTTACTATGTTTATATCCCTCTTCCTTAAGTCCCAGGGTCCCGCTTATTAAATAAAAATTTTCATACGTTTATAATTATTTGGAGTGGTCCCATTGGTTGTCTGAAAAATGTCAATCTTCTATCACCCTTGGAAGTTTTTTATATCAGTTTTGTTGGTCTTAAACACTTTTTTCACTAAGACAGCTCAGGACTCATCGAGAGGATGTCGTACATAATATAATTTCTTATTACTATTCTGCCCTCAATGAAACCCATTTATTAAATTTCGTCTTTATTGGAGGACACATTATTTACTGCCTCATGTATCGCTTTACACCCCTTTAGGGGATGAAATTTGAAAAACCCCTAAAAAATATCTCACCCAATTCAATAAAGATACATTCATTTTAAATTTCAAGAATCTATGTCTACTAGTTCGAAAAGTGCATTGTCAGTGAATTTTGAAAATGTTCAAACCCCCTCTCCCCTTTTTCAACTCTTACAGGTTGATGAATTTAACAAAATTCGGTCCTATCTTTGGTCTATAGCCAATAAGGAACCTTTACTAAAAATTGCAAATGTCCATGTTTGAAACCATTAAGCTCTTCTAACAAAACCACAAACTCCCCCACATCATTTATTGTCTCTACGGGAAAAATTGGTCCTGTAGTTTGGCATTTTAAGCAATAATGTCTCATTCCCGTATATCCACACTCGTGTTAATATTATTAAATAAATATTTAGTTTAATATAAGAGAGAAAACATAATAAATCCTCATATCTGTGCTTTATACTTCTAATATTTGGATATATTATTTTTAAATAGCAGTTGAAATGAACTATTTGGCCGAAATTAGCTTTGGATAAATGTTTTCAATAGATGATTCTTCTGTGATATTAGTTTTGGTATCTACTAAGTGAGAAATAATGTTTTAATAAAGATGAAACAACAAACAAGTTTATAAGTTGTATAATACTAACTTGTCTCCATATTATTAAGGCTAATAACTAGCCTCAATCAATAAATAGTATGGATCACCAAACAGACTTTCTCTCTACTTTGTCTAAAAATGGAAACATTTACTTCAAACTTGTAATATTTGTGAAACCAGATAATATACATTTTTACAGAAACACGATGAAAAAAAAAATGACCATCACATTCCACCAAGAGGCATAAATGAAAGAAACGTATTGTTTATTATTCATATTAAACAGATTTTACATATTTTCATCAAAAAGCATAATAATAAACTCCCGTTTTCCGAGACATCAATTAAAATTTTTATTTCCAATAGCTCGGAAATTAGGGCCCATCCATAAATTACATAAGAATATTTTGGGGTGGGGGGAGGATGATCAGTATTTTCTTAAGTTCTCGTGGGGGTGGGCCAATCCATCTTAACTAAGGATTTTATCAATGATTATGGGGAAACAAAATCTAAACAAAAATAACTTCTACAGACGTGTGGTCAAAAAGGTTGCACCTAGAGACGACAGATGGTGCTTGAGCCTAGCTTATTAACATACACAGATAAACATAACTTGAACTGTCATTTATATATGATCTGTTACACCTAATTTTACTGCGATAATTATTCTATAATTTCACATCATAATTTAGTATGTCCACAATAATATAATTTACCAAATCGTTAAAAAAAATTATGTAAAATCGGTAAGGGTAGAGGGGGGAGCGAAAAATCTCATAGTCCCTTTTGTAGGGAGTTTTTGGACGGAGGGGTGTTGAAATAATGAAAAAAGCCTTACGTAATTTATGGACAGCCCTTATTGGTTTTATAAAAATATAATCCAAGTAAAGAGTTTTTTATTTTTATTTTATATTTACAATGACCTTACAATAATAAGTTATTTCGTGTCTCAAATACTCGCGAAGATATTATTAAATTTGGTAATATCTGCGTATATAAATTACCCTTAAAATGAATTTCATTAGATGATTAGAACTTCGATTTAGTTTATAATGATAAACAATGCCCAGAGACGAAATTTAATAAAAATCATTACAGTGGATTTTGTTTTCTATCTTTTTTAGTTTTAGTAAACTACCCTCAATTATAGGGTAAAATATCTAACTCCAAAAATTCCTCGGGAGAATCTTATAAAATCATATACAATACTAAGTTTTAGCCTGATCAGTAAAATGATGTCGGCTCTAGGCCTAGATAAAGACACACAGACAGACGGCATCGCAAACCAACAGATTTTCGGTTTTAGGGGGTCGACAGGTATCAAAATTTGGACTTTTTATTACTAGCAAAGTACTTTTCTCTTCAAGGTGTCGAGAGAAAGTAAAAAGTGTCTATTTACGTAAAGATGAGCACAAATCATAGTCTTATACGCTTCAATGGTGCAAACACATTTCTAGACCTTAAAACTACTTTCAACTAAAGGCTCAATGGCACTATGGAGTAAAATAATCACAATTTAAGAAGCAAAAAGTAGTAAATATTACATTGGCCACTTATGTAAGTTTTTGAGTTCATACAGTCATAATGTTCCATTATTTGAATATTTTATTTATTTTTAACCTATCAACTATAGTCTTATGAAGTGTTTAGTTAGATACTGGCACATATTTGAGCTTTTACACACTTTAAAAACTTAATTGTTTTATTGAAACATACTTCTGATCAAAACCTACTATTTAAAAGCCAAAGTTGTTTACCTAATTTTAAGCCAAATACCGTTTTTTTAGTTTTTTTTAAAACAATCACAACTATTCAACATTAAAACAACTTATACATCTTTACATTATTCCAACGTTTCAAAATGGAACACGCTAAAAATATTACTTTTGAGACCAGAGTATAGATTCATAGAAATATGTCAAAACACAGTTAATTTATTACATTTAATTGGGATCAAAATCAGCTTAAAGTCACAAGTACTCAACTCTCCAGAGTTCACTCAACGAGATGAGACTATTGGTGTAATACGTTCCATATTTTCTGCGTCGGTTTCCCTAAACATTAAATATTCTCCTTTTCAGTCCACAGCAAGGGATTGTGGATTCTAACTTTAAGGAGGTGGCTTTGTCCAAAATATCTTGTGCTTTTTGCATTGTCTAAGCCAATGAGGGTGTATTATCCTTATTTTCTTCAATGCCTTTCCTAACATTACATGTACAATACCTTCTTTGTGTTACACATGAGGAAATTGCTCAATAAATGTTTCTAGGATATGTGTGTGAACATATCTGTAGGGGATTTGAGATTCCTTAAGTCATCTTGCCCTTTATTGAGATATGTTCTATTATAAATGGGATAATCATGCCATGACTCCATGTTGGCATCACACTTTGTTAATGTATTCATGGAGAGTTTACAGTGAAATTTCCGTTCTATCTTGTATGCAAGATAACCAGCAGCATATTTAGAGGATCGAACGGTAAAACCAATAGTTATTTAATCTTAATTTGTGATGATAAAATAACGTTAAAATTATATGTGTATAGTTTCTTACTTGTTAGTTCCTATTTAAAAACCATTCATTTAATAACAAAATATGTTAAATAGTAAATAAGAAAGCATTTTGAGATACCTATATATTTTTTATCTCACGTATCAAAATTATATTTATGTAGCCAACAATCGGTTTACCCTGAAAGGTGACATCAATACTTTAATGGACATGACTAGCCTATAACCGTATTTTATAAGCACCACTGCTACATCATAGTCTATAATAATAAAATGAAGCTTGCTAACTTTTAAGTTAAATGGAGTGTAGGGTATATAATATGTTGAATGATTGCTTCAATAAACTTTACATAATTTAATTTATATGTATGGGCCATATATGATTGATTAAAATTTCGAACTGATTTAACTTTTATTAACAGACAGAACCCACTTCAGTGGTCGAATGATAAAGAAATATTAGAAAACAAACGGCCCGCGAGACATAGCTGACCGGCAATTTATTTATATTACTACCCGGCCTGCATCCATGTACTCAAATAAAATACAATAGTTTAACTTTAGTGTTCACTACATAATTTAAAATAACAGAAACCCTTAGAACTATTTAAAACCATCCTATATTTTTTGTTTTAACTTTAAATACTTGAGTGTTGTAATTTTAATTTAAAATGGGAAAATACCCGTTTCTAAATTATTTCAAGTATACATTAATGATTTTAAATACATAGCATTAAACAGCAATTATAGACCTGCATCGGTGGCCACGCGGTATCTATCTATCAAATAGTCATGTTTTGGTAGCGTCACATTATTTGGGATAGTTTTATACGATTCTCTATAATATATCACACATTAAAAAATCTTTAGAATTAAAATTTAAACTATTTAAATGGTTAGAACTTTCACCTTGATTTTGGTGAAATCCACATTTAAAATATTCAACCACTTCTTAAATAAATTAACAAATAATTGCAGTCTACAGCCAGTCCCTTGGTAAAAAAAAAGGTATATCGTGTTTCAAGTTTTCTCTGTAATGTGCAGTCAGAGTAAACTTATTTGTGGGGCAGTATTAGGGTACTTAGGTCAAGGGGGGTGGGGAGTTAGAGACGGGGGAGGGTGCTAACTGAAACTTGCTCTGTGACCGCCAGCCGACAGGAGCTCATATTTTTTATCTGCCTTCTAGTAAATTCGATTTAAAGTGAGTCGTTTAGAAAATGCTCACTTGACTGCGCTGTAGTCACTGGGGGTCGCACCTAGCGATCCCAACGTCGAAGGAGTAAAGCCTCTAAAAGGAGCGCAACACGTCTAACCTAGGGGCTGTGGCCATGTTCGTTCCTTCTCTGTGACCTAGGGGCTGTGGCTATGTTCGTTCCTTCTCTGTGACCTAGGGGCTGTGGCTATGTTCGTTCCTATCTCTGTGACCTAGGGGCTGTGGCTATGTTCTTTCCTTCTCTGTGACCTAGGGGCTGTGGCTATGTTCGTTCCTTCTCTGTGACCTAGGGGCTGTGGCTTTGTTCGTTCCTTCTCTGTGACCTAGGGGCTGTGGCTATGTTCGTTCCTTCTCTGTGGCCTAGGGACTGTGGCTCTGTTCTCTCCTTCTCTGTGACCTAGGGGCTGTGGCTATGTTCGTTCCTTCTCTGTGACCTAGGGGCTGTGGCTCTGTTCTTTCCTTCTCTGTGACCTAGGTGCTGTGGCTCTGTTCTTTCCTTCTCTGTACTCTGTGACCTAGGGGCTGTGGCTATGTTCTCGCCTTCTCTGTGACCTAGGGGCTGTGGCTCTGTTCTTTCCTTCTCTGTGACCTAGGGGCTGTGGCTCTGTTATTTCCTTCTCTGGGGCCTCGTCTCATTACTGGAGGGGAGGAAATTTTCTCGTATAACGGTGTAGTGTTATATTTTTATCACCGCGTCTTACTACCCGTTTGCGCTATAATCCTTTGTACTAATTATTATTACTACACTAATGGGTTAGGCATTATAAAGACTCGATTTAGAGCAAATACACGTGTATTTGTGTGGAGGAAGAGGGGAATACCACCCTAAGTGCACCCTACCATGATCAAACCATGACCTCGGTAGTCTAGTCCACCACGAGAATAACGTATTAGACTGGACCTTGGTAGTCTAGTCCAACACAAGAATTGCGTGTTAGACTATTCAGCCACCAAAGCGGCAACGTTGTATTTCCTTTTGTGTATAAATAATAACACAAAATTTCATTTGATGTATATTTTGGTACATGTGTAAATACAGGATGTTCAAATTTTTTTTTTTTTTCGGAACTTTAGGATCATGTGGGACTTTTTAAGACGAGTACTTTAGGATCCTGTAGAACTCATTAAAATTAGTAGAAAGTTCATAGTAGACCTATGTGTGTAAGTCAACTAATACAGAGATACGGGCAATTATCTATTTCGCTGGTGAAAATAAATAGGATACAAAATAAAAAGGTACTTGGGTTTACATGAGACTTGGCTCACTTAATCATTAACAAAAGTTTTTCTACATGTTTTACTTCTATTTACAAACATATTTTTCATCTTGTATTCAGACTGTGGCGTGCTCTTTAAAACATTCATGGCTTCGTTTGAACAACTTTCTCTCTGTTGCACTACTAGTGCGGCCTCCTCGTCGCAATGCAGCGACCGGGTCAGAGGTCAAACAGAGCTGGTGATCCCGCGTCCCATAGAACAGAACCGGACACGCTGCCAGTGTTTCTGTCACGTGGTATTTTACTAGAGAGACAGGTATTGGTTAAACAAGGAGACCCTGTGGGCCTACTACCCCCCATTTAGGAAATTAATGGACAAGATAATTTGGTTTATGTCACATGGCACTCTACTAGTTATAATAATAATAATTTAGCACCGCATCTTACTAACCGTTTGGGTTATACGCTTTAAGTACTAATTACTCTAATGGATTAGGAATTGGGAAGGTTGAATTAGAGGAAGTGAACCCGCATTTACGTGGAGGGAGAGTGGAAAACAATTTAGGAAAAACCACCCCCAGTTCACCCGACCGAGATTCGAACCTCAATCTCCCCGTCCTCAGCAGTCGAGCTCAACACGACAAGCGCGTCAGCCAACTACGCCACCGAGGCGGGTTCTCTACTAGTTAGACAGGTATTAGTGTAAAGGTTAAAATGAATAATTAAAAAAAATCTGTTATCTAGGTCATTAAAACAAGATACACGGCCCAGTGTCTCTTTGGTACTACAGTGAGATATTTCTTAAGGAAAACTTATGAATAGCGGATTCTTCTTTGTAACAAACACTGGACAGTTTAAGTTTCCCCGGCAAAATAACATGGGCTCTTACGATGAAACAACCTCCAAATAACATGGGCTCTTACGATGAAACAACTTCCAAATAACAGACTTTCTCAGTAACGGAAACGGACACTTCTAAAGACGTATATAGCCTATATGTATAGCTGTGTCTAAGCTGCGTACAGTAATTACAAAAAAAACCAATTTTTAGTATTTGCCTGTAAGAGTGTCAGGAATTTCATTGTTTCATTGGAAATGTGAGCATTCCTCCCTCCACCCTCCAGGGTAAGTTTATAAAATATCCTACTTAGAAATGACTGGGGTACTTCAAGGTGTTACCTCCCACCCGTTTCGAGCTATCAGTGGGGGAGGTTTTATCAGTTGTTTGTGCTCGTAGCTACTGCCTACTGTTTACATTTAACTATATTTGCGTTTAGTTATGTGTATTATGAAATTTGTTTAGTAGGCTACGTACAGTATTTATACATTAGTCATAAATCCTGTATACGTTAATATTCAGACTTCTGTGCTGGCGGCCGGGGTTCGATCCTCGGTCCAAGCAGAGATTTATCTGATTACCAAACCCTTCCTTCACCTCTGACAAGACATCTTGTGAATGTGGGGAATGCCAGGCCTCCACCGTGGTTCGGATTCCACGTTAAACTGTAGGTCCTCCATTTCATCTCACAATCACCCTATCATTACACATTAGCGTAAGTGCGTATAGCCCGAACGGGTAGTAAGACGCGGTGCTAATAATAATGTATACATTATTGTATAGTACAATAATTATATTGAATTAGTTTATATTCAAAGTACATAGGTTCATAGAGATTAAGCTATGTTCAAGAATATGATTTAAAAAAATTAATATTTCCAAATAACGGATATTTCGTAATGAGGGACTTTCTATCCCCGAAGGTTATACCCACATTTATACTACCGAGGGTAATTTTGATTTCTCACTCTTTCACCTTTCAAATATGAGTACATTTAAATGTGTCAAATAGCTGTGGGGAAACTATTTATGGCTGTCTGAGTGCAAACCTTCGTGTTTTTGTTCAAAATAGGCAAATAAATACCAGCGTAGTTTCCATCACGTGCAGGGGTCCAGCAAACCAAACCAAGGTCCTCTCAACAGAGGCTGGCCCTTCAACAACACCTCAAGCCAGTGTCCCAGTAGTTCCTGTAGGTAGAGGATAACCTCTTTAATGCGTCCTCCACCTGTTTCCATGTGGGACCTGTTTCCTCCTCTTCTTCTATTTCTTCCTGCTCCTCTCTTTCACTCTCATTCCTTTCCTCTTCCGGGTTGAACATTTTCTCAAAATATCTAATCCATAAGTCCCTTTCTTCCTTATTCATCTATAATTCACACTTCTTGTTTTTTCTCTCTTATCCTCTTTATTATTTATATACGTCCCGTTCCAGCATTTCCGTCCATTTTTGCATCCAATTCTTCTTGGATTTTCGTATAATTTGCTTCGCTCTTTAATTATTCTCCCTATATTATTCCTCCATTTCTTTAGTTCTATTCTTAAAGCTCCTTCTTAATACTTTATTCTTATCCTCCACTACTTCCTTCATCTTGTCATTTCCTCCAGGGTGTCTCCTTCCACTTCCTCTTATTACTTGTTCTCCCGCAAACCTCCTCTGCCGCTCCCACCAAACTGTTTTCAAACCTTTCCCATTCAACCTCTACACTTGACATCTCATCCTCGGGTATTAAGCTTCTTGTCTTTCTTAGGTACAGCTTTCTTCCCTCTTCATTTCTTAGCCTCCTCACCCTTATTCTTCTTTCTTGTCTTACTACCTTTGTCCTCCGTTCCCACCCCTCTATGTCTGCCACCAACAACCTGTGGTCACTATCTAAGGACACTCTTGGTATCACCTTGATGTTTAAGGTCTGCCTTTTCATTTCTTCATCCATGATAAAGTGGTCTATCACCGACTTTTGCTCTCCATCCCAACTTCATTTAGTGGCCCCTAGACCGCCAGGTCACCTTGCAGAATTCAAAGCTTCGAGTTAACAAGAAGGTATTGTGCAAGCTGGTCAAAGGAGAATAGTGTTGGGTTAAGAAGAGAAGACTACTGGTCCAGAAATGAGAATAATTTCTGGCTTTCCTTTTAGCCCCATTAATCAGTGGTGTCCTGTGTTCATTATTCAACAAATAAATAATGGATTACACAAAAAAAGAGGATTTTGATGTCACAGAAAAGTTTACACAGCTACAAGAAACAGCACCAGCAAGCAGTATCGGCCACCAATCTACTGGTATACGAATTGGACAAGTAAATGAAATAGGTCTTCGCTTCAAAACTCGACAAGTATAAAGTTCTAGCGCACATTTCACATTTCAGTAGACACCTACCCCCACCTGAAAACGTAACCCCCACCACTAACCATCCCAGCAGTATTCATTACTGTAAACATCCAAATACTAAGGAAAAAAAAGGCAGAACATTTAATTGAACATATTATTTAGCGAGGTGGTAAGAGCATCTCACGGTGACCCAAGAAAATAAATGTCACTAAAATATTGATTGTTTAGAACCATCAGATACAACACTGACACCATCACAACGCCCAGCTCTGGAGAAGAAGACATTGAGAACAGTCGGAATGGTCTAAGGTGTCACTCTTGTGTTAGACTGGCCTCTTGATGACGCAAGGATCGGAACTCAAACCAAGGTCGGGTCTACTGAGGGTTATTCTTCTCAAATGGTTTCCCACTATCCTCTCAAGCAATAGCGGGTACATTACCTCTAAAATTATTCTTTCTTCAACTATACCCATTAGAGTAAATATAATGCGTGTAGCCTGAAGAGGTAGTTAGACGAGGTGAGCGAATAAACTAAGAAAGGAAAGACGAAAACACATTTTTGAAGTATTTTCTTATGTCATTAGAATCATTTAACTAAATAAAGAAATATTAAAAGTTTAAAACACATTTTTAAAGTATTTTCACATGTCAGAATACTTTAGTAAGTTATTACATATTATTTAATCGAATAGTTCTGGTAGCCTCTCTATCTTAACAATACACATCTCCACATATAAACTCTCAAATCATTGTTGGCATTGTAGTATAACTCTGTAATGGCTGGTCTAGCATTTCAACAAGTTCCTTTATTTCAAAATGGCTTAATTGTGCTCCTAGTTGAAACAATACCTTTTAAAACAATGTATCACTAAATACGCTCGTGAAAATGGACCCTTATGAGTGTGAAATGCAACAATTACAAGATTAGTAATAGCTTTGTTAATTCTAGTTTGACACACATGCATACAACCCAAACAAGCGGTAGAACGGGGCGATACAAAAACAACAATAGTAATGTGTGCTTACAATACGTATATTCCATTCACGATAGGTTTTAACCTGGATGACAGTTCGAAAATCATATGTTTAGGTTTTGGGTTGCCAACACTTGTAAAAGATCACAGTTTTGTTATAAATGTAAAGATCTTTAATTACCTGTTATATATTACATTTAAAACAACGTAAATTTAAGTTTTCTCATACTATTTCATTTTTTTTAAATAATTTATTTTTGTCCAACTCGAAACAATATTTTAAACATAATTAAAAGTACTTATTTTTCGTTTTGGAACGTTACTGATTTTGTGTAATACAGTGCACACATCAATACCTTTTAATACAGGCATCGTATTTACTTGGAAAAGAGAAAATTGTTGTCATTTTTTTACATGCAATACATGATTTTATGATTATTTTATAGTATTTTGAAATATTTAACTGAATGAAGTATTTTCATCAACTGCGTGTCCGCATCATTGTAAAAAAACTTGTTTACCGTTATGTTCAATCATATGGTTTAAATTCGTCAGTCGCCATTTTGAGGCTATGTTCGTTAGAAGTTTTTGTGAAAGTGGTGGAATAAAACTATAAATAAACCTTGTGTTTGTCCTCAAATAAATATATAAATAATATTGGCATAAATTACTGTGGTTAACTATCACATTAATATATTACCATCTGTTTTCATTACAGTCATCCAAAGTGATAGATGTCAGCTGTTGGCGTAGGGATATATTAGGGATTACTTCTAGTAACATTTCGAGCTGTCATCCAGGTAAACTTAGCTCATGAATGCCTTAACTGTAATAAATGTTCAAGTATTAAAATAACATATAAGTATGTGTATTCTGAAGCATTATGATCATATGCCACAATTTTAATTTATTGAAGTGACAAGATTTTAAAATAGCGCTTAATCTATGATGGGTGCAAAACAAAAAGATGCAAGATTGAGTGTTCTTTGTAGTTAAAGTGGATTAAGGCGTATCATTCAGTGTTTATTTTTAGGTACAACTATTCTATCCATTTAGTAGATACAGGCCCAAGTAGAGTTTTAAATTCTAAATCCAAGTAGAAACCGGATTTATCGAATTAGGGAGCCACAAACAAAATATTAATAGATTGTGCATTTAATTAGTTTTGCACAAAATGAAAAATTATTTTATTTGTGTTTGAGAAGAAGTTATATTAGATCTATATAGAAGTTATGTTAAATATAGCTAGAAGGTGTATTGTATCTAGTAAACAGTTATGAAGTTATTCTGTATCTTGCTAGAAGGTATTCTGTATCTTGCTAGAAGGTATGCTGTATCTTGCTAGAAGGTATTCTGTATCTTTTTAGACGGTAGTCTGTATCTTAATAGAAGGTATTCTGTATATTGCTATAAGGTATTATGTATCTTGCTAGAAGGTATGCTGTATCTTGCTAGAAGGTAGTTTGTATCTTGCTAGACGGTAGTCTGTATCTTAATAGAAGGTAGTCTGTATCTTGCTAGAAGGTATTCTGTATCTTGCTAGACGGTAGTCTGTATCTTAATAGAAGGTATTCTGTATCTTGCTAGAAGGTATTCTGTATCTTGCTAGAAGCTATACTGTATCTTGCTAGAAGGTAGTCTGTATCTTGCTAGAAGGTATGCTGTATCTTGCTAGAAGCTATACTGTATCTTAATAGAAGGTATTCTGTATCTTGCTAGAAGGTATGCTGTATCTTGCTAGAAGGTAGTCTGTATCTTGCTAGACGGTAGTCTGTATCTTAATAGAAGGTAGTCTGTATCTTACTAGAAGGTATTCTGTATCTTGCTAGAAGGTATTCTGTATCTTGCTAGAAGGTATTCTGTATCTTGCTAGAAGGTATGCTGTATCTTAATAGAAGGTATGCTGTATCTTGCTAGAAGGTATGCTGTATCTTGCTAGAAGGTATTCTGTATCTTGCTAGAAGGTATGCTGTATCTTAATAGAAGGTATGCTGTATCTTGCTAGAAGGTATGCTGTATCTTGCTAGAAGGTATTCTGTATCTTGCTAGAAGGTATGCTGTATCTTAATAGAAGGTATGCTGTATCTTGCTAGAAGGTATGCTGTATCTTGCTAGAAGGTATTCTGTATCTTGCTAGAAGGTATGCTGTATCTTAATAGAAGGTATGCTGTATCTTGCTAGAAGGTATGCTGTATCTTGCTAGAAGGTATTCTGTATCTTGCTAGAAGGTATGCTGTATCTTAATAGAAGGTATGCTGTATCTTGCTAGAAGGTATGCTGTATCTTGCTAGAAGGTATTCTGTATCTTGCTAGAAGGTATGCTGTATCTTAATAGAAGGTATGCTGTATCTTGCTAGAAGGTATGCTGTATCTTGCTAGAAGGTATTCTGTATCTTGCTAGAAGGTATGCTGTATCTTAATAGAAGGTATGCTGTATCTTGCTAGAAGGTATGCTGTATCTTGCTAGAAGGTATTCTGTATCTTGCTAGAAGGTATGCTGTATCTTAATAGAAGGTATGCTGTATCTTGCTAGAAGGTATGCTGTATCTTGCTAGAAGGTATTCTGTATCTTGCTAGAAGGTATGCTGTATCTTAATAGAAGGTATGCTGTATCTTGCTAGAAGGTATGCTGTATCTTGCTAGAAGGTATTCTGTATCTTGCTAGAAGGTATGCTGTATCTTAATAGAAGGTATGCTGTATCTTGCTAGAAGGTATGCTGTATCTTGCTAGAAGGTATTCTGTATCTTGCTAGAAGGTATGCTGTATCTTAATAGAAGGTATGCTGTATCTTGCTAGAAGGTATGCTGTATCTTGCTAGAAGGTATTCTGTATCTTGCTAGAAGGTATGCTGTATCTTAATAGAAGGTATGCTGTATCTTGCTAGAAGGTATGCTGTATCTTGCTAGAAGGTATTCTGTATCTTGCTAGAAGGTATGCTGTATCTTAATAGAAGGTATGCTGTATCTTGCTAGAAGGTATGCTGTATCTTGCTAGAAGGTATTCTGTATCTTGCTAGAAGGTATGCTGTATCTTAATAGAAGGTATGCTGTATCTTGCTAGAAGGTATGCTGTATCTTGCTAGAAGGTATTCTGTATCTTGCTAGAAGGTATGCTGTATCTTAATAGAAGGTATGCTGTATCTTGCTAGAAGGTATGCTGTATCTTGCTAGAAGGTATTCTGTATCTTGCTAGAAGGTATGCTGTATCTTAATAGAAGGTATGCTGTATCTTGCTAGAAGGTATGCTGTATCTTGCTAGAAGCTATACTGTATCTTGCTAGAAGCTATACTGTATCTTGCTAGAAGGTATTCTGTATCTTGCTAGAAGCTATACTGTATCTTGCTAGAAGGTATTCTGTATCTATCTAGAAAGTGTATATCTATATGACTGTGGTAGGCTGTGTATGTTTCTGTATCAAAGAAACGCTACCTTTGTGCGTGAACTGGTCTCAAGGGAAGCGGGTGATCGGCCAGAGCCTGGAGGCATGCTCCCAGGGGCGTGGGCCCCCACCTCTGGTAGCGGCAGTTCGTGACGAGACACGCCCTCTAGTGGGGTACACGCTCCGAGCAACGCCGAACTAACCATCTCTTGTACCAACAGAGGAGCTTGCTTGTACCATCGCTGTGTTCCCCCACGATATGTGTCTAACTGGTCCTTCTTATTTACCGCAACACAATGGTGGTATCAAACTATCTGCACTTCATACAACCTGCGTCTCTTTTCTGATGTAAGTTGGAACAATTCAACCCTCTCAATAATAATAATAATAATAATAATAATAATAATAATTACGGTAATGGTTTCCTATTTCTCATTAAATGATAACTATAGGTATTAATATTATAGGATCTAAGAGTCAAGTCTCTGGACATTCGGTGAAGTGACAGATTCTTTCTTTTTTGGTTTGTCTGTGACAGAAACATCGTAGGTTCGAGTCTCAGTCTGATATAAGGAGTTAAATATTTTCTCCATGGCTTATCACTCTTTCTCTTAACGCAGATGGTGGTGAATTTCTTTTAAAGTCTACCTTCCAGATCACTATTCCATTAGTGTAGAGATTAAAACCAAAAGCTCGAATGGGTAGTAAGACGTGGTTTTAAATAAATGAGTGGTGACCTGGCGGTCTAGGGGTAAGGTGTCGGACTTCTGTGCTGGCGGCCGGAGTTCAATCCTCGGTCCCAGCACAAATTTATCTGATTACCAAACCCTTCCTTCACCTCTGACAAGACATCTTGTGAATGTGGGGAATGCCAGGCCTCCACCGTGGTTCGGATTCCACGTTAAACAGTAGATCCTTCATTTCATCTCACAATCACCCTACCATTACACATTAGCGTAAGTGCGTATAGCCCGAACGGGTAGTAAGACGCGGTGATAATAATAATAATAATAATTTAACTTTTCGAGCACTAAAGGTAAAGTATTGCGACCGTAAAATTAAATCTAACCTGAAATGTTGATGGATGTCGACGTCTTATGATCCCCCCGAACCCTAAAAATTGGTCTTTGCAATTCCGTCTGTCTGTGTGTCTATTAAAACTTAAAATTAAGAGTAGTTTAATAAGTATGAAGAGAGAAAAAATCTATTTTCTCAAAATCGGCTGTAATGATATTGATTAAAATTCGTATTTAGGCGGTGATTAAGATTATAACTAAAACAGCTATTTTCATTTTCCCATGAAAATGAATTTTAGGGTACCTTACAGAAGCTGAAATTTCCGTATCTCCGCTACTATTTGAGACACTAAATAACTTATCATTGAAAAATTGTAGTACTATTAAAAATAAAAAACTTTTATATGAAATATATTTTTATAAAACCAAATTTTTTTGAGATATTGGCAAATATATTAATACAATTTTGTGTGCTTTAGTTGTAAAGAGATACTACTAAGTTTTGACGCAATAATTCTCCAATGCCATAGAGTTATTACATATAAGTAAGTATCTTAATAAATTTATGTTGTTTTTCCTTTAACCTCTAAGAAAAATATTTGTACAACAATGATCTATCTACATCTTATACTCAATAGTCAATAGTTCCATTCTTTATGGTTCGAAATTTATAAATGAGGAATTTAATAGAAATGCGATGGCATGTAGATTTGCAACATCTAATAAAATGTAGAAAATTTTAAGTGGAAGCTGACATTTTAATACGAAGTGTTAACCCTTGTGGACCCAATATTGATCTTTTTATAGGTCCAAACATACAGATGAGGACATTAATTCTTTAAAAATAAAATTATAAAATTTAAAACCAGGCCTAAAAAAAAAAAGTTTTAAATAAGTATAGTACAATTTATGCCTGGNCAGGCCTAAAAAAAAAAAGTTTTAAATAAGTATAGTACAATTTATGCCTGGGTTTGCTAGTGTATATTATTTTGTTTCACATATATTACGAGTTTTGGGTAAATATCCCCATTTTTAAACAATAGAGCGAGAAAGTCCGTGCAAAGTTCCGTACCATTTATTTTAAATCTGTCTGCTCATTATCTTAGATTAGGCTGGACTAGGTTAGGTTATGTGGTTAGATTAGGCTAGGTTAGTTTAGGTTAGTTTAATTGATATGTTTTATGTAACATTCGTCTGTAGAATTGACTGAATTATACTGTTATTAGTGGGATGTCGCAGGGATTCCTGCAGATTATTCCACTAAGATGTGTTCTAAACTTTTTATTGTGACTCTACCTTCTAGTTAGCAGTTTACTTGTAAAAGGCTATCAAATTTACATAGATTTCTAGCTTTCTGTGTTTAATTTGAGTCATAACGTATATGTATTCCCTTCACGCCACGCCGAGAACTCTATTCGTTGCACCAAGCCAAGTAAGAATTGAGCTGGTATAATTTTTAACCAAAGAGAAAAAAAAAAATTTACTGATTCACAATTTACACAAATCATGGTTTTCATGGTGATGTAAACAATAGAATGCAAGATTCTCTCAGAACCTTAGATTTTCATTGGAAGCTAATATATTTTAACGTAAATCTTGGTTACCTAAACTTTAAAATAAAAAAACCGTTGTCAAAATCAAGCCAGCCAGCCAGCTCCTTGTAATAATAATAATAATAATAATAATAATAATATTTAGCACCACGTCTTACTACCCATTCGGGTTATACGCTTTAAGTACTAATTACTCTAATGGATTATGAATTGGGAAGGTTAAATTAGAGGAAGTGAACCCTCATTTGCGTGGAGGGAGAGTGGAAAACCATTTAGGAAAAACCACCCTCAGTTCACCCGACCGAGATTCGAACCTCGATCTCCCCGTCCTCAGCAGTCGAGCTCAACACGACAAGCGCGTTAGCCAACTACGCCACCGAGGCGGGTCGAGCTCCTTGTAATTTATATTACTGGGAAGGGGGTTATCAAATAATTTGAGATTTATCATTCGGAAAATACATTTGTCTATCCTTCCGATATAAATATATTTTTTACAATTCACCCTTTTGGATGAAACTCAGTTTGCCGTAAAAACATCTGTTCACTCTTTCGGACTCAACTCGGTTAAGGGGTGATAAAATTGGGACGTAGCTTGATACAGCACTTTAGAGATATATCCATACATTAATTATGTAAATGTGATTGGAATTAATGAGGTATAATTTGTAACCCCCTCCCCCCCCCTTTGTATGTATTCTTATACCCATAAATAACATAGAGGTTGGTTACAAGAGAGTTTTATTTTTATTCAACAAAATGACAAAAAGGCTCTATGAGAGAGTGAGGCATATCCAGCGTTAGGTGCTGTTCCCATACACAATGGCCGAAGAGTAATAATAACACAATAAAAATACGGGACACCTCCCTAAGTTCATAAATAACCAAACAAACAATTTAAACAATTATGGTTAAATTGACCTTCACACATATCTGGTAGAGATAATAATGGTAATGAAGAACGGCGATATTAAACCCTAGACTATGGAAATATGAAAAGGATATTAGCTAGTCACCATTGGTGACTCTCAAACTATTAAAGTAATAAACAAAATGTTCTAGATATATAGCAAGTTATAGTTAGGAAAACTAAAGTTAAACATTTCAACTAGAGTTACAAGAATAAGCACGCTGACTCGCGGCCCCTGATTTAACCAACAAAGAATAAATCACCGATGTTTAACAATAACAAATAAACTTCCCATTGATAACACGTGGCATAATCTTAAAACGTAGGATTAAGGAAAATTAAAATATAATACAGCCCAATGCAACACAGGATCAAAAATGTTGGTGCTCTAAAACATAAATCCATCCGTAATGCGGATAAAAGAGTTTCCCTGTCAGACAAATGTTTTGGGTCTAACCGTGCAACAGTATTACGTTTAGCTATAGTCCTTAAGCGAAATTCAGGAGACCCGGTATGGATAAATAAAGATTCAAGTTATAATATAACATCCCAAACGGTAGTTTTGAATGATTAATGCCGAACATAATTTAGAAATAATAAAGCTAAATCTATCCAAGACCAAAGTGCCTCACTTAGCGATCGTAGTGCAATGTGTACTGGCACTACAGAGTTCTGCCATTATATACACACGCTTGGGGCCATGTGTTCTCAAAGTGCGGGAAGCAAGGTTGGGTAGAAGGGCAAGGGAGGCAAGCACTGTTCTGGAACATGCTCACACAGTCTAGGCATAATTAAAACGTGCGCAAAACAATAGTTCCGTTATCTTCCAATCACAGCTGTCGGCGTGCACCCAACCTGGCATATCGACTGTCTATTGTTTTCTTGGGCGAGGCACAATTAGATGTGAGCAGCGAACTATGATCCCTCAGGTCAGTCTGAAATGAGTCGTGCCACGATGTTGTTGTGGCGTGGAGCCTTGTCGTGACGAGTAAACTGGGGTAGAAGTGGTAATCTTCTTTACTTGTTGTAGCAAGGTTACAAATTTTTGAAGCAATGTAACTGCGTTTGTATGAAAGAAGAGTGAAAAACCATCCTCCATACACCCAACTGGGGTTTGAGCCTCAATCTTCCTGTCACCAGCAGTTCTGGTACGAGAGTGCGTGTTAGAAAGCGTGGTCATTGATTCCAGAAGCTGCGTTTCTAGACTGCTTCCACAACATGGAAAACATAATGGACTTTGACCTAACCTTGAACAGGGTTCAAACCAAAAATGGACTGTCTGTATAGCTTCAAGGAATACGGTCCTAATAGTCATGTACAAACAATATGTGTAGTTTTACTTAATTTTAATTATTCTTCTCACATTATATTCTAGTTAATAATTATTTGAAATATTCACATTTTTAAATAAATAAATCAATGCTTATACTTTTTTCCAATTATTTGAAAAACCTAAGAACGTTATGAGGCTAAAGGGGCTAAATTTTCATTGTAATATAAAATTAACTTTAAAACAACAGGGCACATTGCCGTATTAAACACATTCTGTAATAAAGCCACCCAATAAAATGAAAATAATATTACCACGATATGAAATGTTTTAAAAATGTAACCAATATTTTCTTTAGTACGAAAAATTTTGTTTTTATTTTATAAAATTCTCTTTACCACTAAACTACCTAGGATGTCCTCTCGTCACAATTTGACCTTTGACCATTGAAAGCGACTAGGAGAGAGTGCTGATTACGTAATTTTGTGTCGCTTTCTGATTGTCTGTTGGCTTTCCCCCTCCCGTTCCCTCCCTCATGCCTCCTTTCAAATGTTCCAAACTTGTTTATTTTTTCTCGAACTCGTTTTCTATTTATGCTCATTGGTTTCTTATGCCTGGGTAGGATTCGGACGGGCGTTGGAGTTTTTTTTATTGGTATGGGAGTTTATTGTCGTAGGATTGGTATGGGCTTTGGAGTTTATTTTTTATTTATTGGCGTGCAGTCCACGGTGTCGGGCGATCCTCTCTTGGCATCACTGACTAGGAAGGGAATACAAACCTCTCACGACAGCCGCTTAGCTAAGAGCGTGAGAAATGGTTCCTAGCCGTAAGATCCCTTTCACTTCCCTCCCCCCTTCCCTCAGGCAATAGGTTTTCTCGGTGTCACAACCTCTCTCTCACCCTCTTCCCCCAATTTATGTGGTAATGGTTTTTTTTCTCGCAACTAGAAACGGGGTTTCCAAGTGTCGCAACCCTTCTCCTCAGCCCATTCCCACCATCAATATGGTAAAGAGTTTTTCCTGTGATTAGAGAGCATTGACACAACTCTGATTATGCACAATTAGGGCCCTCGGAATCCTCAGTTAGGGGCCACTATCCCCAACCACAAAATTCTACTAAAATTAGTTATATGGTATCGTCCGTCGACATGCGTGGATGTAGGTATCAAGTATGTAGAATTTAGGAACTTCCGAGGAGATTCGATCCCCAATCTCCTCTGCTGGGGTTACACGCAACCTTTTCAGGCTAAACGTGCGGTAGGGATTACTAAGAAAATGTTCCGGATGGAGCAATACCGACAGTTTACACGGCGGGGATTTGATTCCAACCTTCCCCCACAGAAATAGACAAGCCTAACATTTAGAAGGCGTGCCCTTCGGGATTCAGACCTTGGTATCTCTCGCAGGTGTTGAGTGTACCCCGCATTTGTGAGAGCGAAATAAAACAGATAAAACTGGTCGACCGCTTAATATAATTATACTAGGTAGAATATGTATCAGCATTTGCTTGGAGGGAGAAAATTTCGCTCAGAACGGGAATCAAACGTCGAACACTCTGTCTTCGGCCGTCTAGTATAACACAATAGTGACGCCTTAAACCATGTGACCATTTTGGTGGCGTGGCTAGCTACCGTCTAGTTTCATGTTGAAATATACTGCCGTGGACTGGGGGAGATCAAAGTTCGTATCCTGGTCGGGTGTACTGGGGGTATTTTTCCAATCATCCTCCAGGCAAATTTGGGTACATTTATTCTAGGTAGAAGTTTGAGATTCGAATCTCTGTTGGATGAATTGGGGGGTGGCTTACCTTTCAAGAGAGGAGGGAAATAAACTCGTAATGATTAAAAAAAGCGCTGAAAACTAATACCTTCGCTGTTACTAAATTATGTACAATACGTTTACATGATAGTTAATTATTGCCTAGGATTTAAAATCGTGCTCCGATTCGATATTTTGATAGTGCATTCTCTTCACAGACACAAAAACAGTCATTAATATATTGTGCATCGGTAAGTCGCGTTTATACGAGGAATTTAATGTACCCACAATTGAGTGAAAGGGAGAGTGGTAAACCATCACTGGAAAACTGCTCACACTTGCCAGAGGCATGACCGCCATTTTTTACTCCTTGAACCGTATTACGTCACTGGTTATCCTATATATTGCGAGAGTATAAGATAATACTAAATAGCAGGGATCCTAACCTCACGCTTAACGGACACTTCTAAGAGTTATAAGAAAATACTAGGTGATAGAACTGAAGCGTACAGAACTTTCCTGGAGGTAGAGTGGAAATTCACCCCATAACGCTGTCTTAAGCAATGTCTTCCTAGTGACGCAATATATGCACGGGGCAGTACGCAATGCTTTGAGGGGAGCGTAGTACGTATCATGCAGCGCAATTGTGTTTTACAAGACAGATGTACAGTGCTCCATCGTATTTAGTTGTCTCTCAGGTGTACGTACAACTGTCTAGTATTAATCATATATTTTTTTCTAATTAGTGTACTACCTAAGGGGAGAAGGGTGTTAGCGTTAATGCTAATGAAAAAACCCAGGATTTTGAAGATGATGTAGACATTTTAGCAGCTCAAGCCTTTAAGACTCGAAAAGACTGTAGTAAAATGTATTTAAGTAGGGACAATGAGGTGGTTCTTAAGACACTTGTCTACAAGAATATTTTGGACGATGAGATGAAGTTTAAGGCGTATTTTAGATTCAAACTGGGAAAAAATCGTTTCTAGTGAATCTAATTGTAGAAGACTTTATGGTGGGATCAACCAATCAAGTGCAGAATCCACTATCGCCAGATATAAAACTTGCTCTTGCTTTAAGGCACGTATTGGCAGTTCTGATAAAATAACCTAGCCTAAACTAACTTTAATAATGATGTTGATGATTGAATGGAAATTGTACTGTAATTCTAAAACATAAAACATCATGAAAAATTCACAGGCAGCAATGAAAGTCATATTTTTACCAGAATAACTCTTTATTACAATTTCAAAGATTTATAAAAAAATCGAAATTTGTGAAAATACCACATTATTATTAAAGTATTTAAAGATTCAAAAGATTACCATGTAGAACTATGTTGTTCGTAAAATTATTTTGAATTTAATACGAATTCATCTAGAGATGATTCATGTGAAATCGGGTCTGGTGAACGAACCTCTTGGCGTGAAGTGGTAGAGGTAGTGAAGGATTCACTTTGCGAAACAGCAGATTATGTGCTAGGCAGATTGGCATAGTTGAAAGTTTACAAGGTCTGCACAGGAAGTAGCTGACCTTGGATTTTCAAGTCACTAACAATTTTGAATATTATAATTTTAGCTTCAATTTTTTCGGCTGGATTTAATTAATTGACAGCTGCAACCATGTCCTTGAAGAAATTAATGACCTCATCATCTCTTTGACTTTCAGGTTCAATTATTTTTTCCATACATTTTGCAAATTCCACTTTATCTTCACCTTTCTCTCTTTCAACATGCCAATAATGACGTCATTATTATTTATATTTTGGGACTTATTTTTATTTTTTAACCATGTATTTGTGTACGCTGCTGTGAGGTCAGCCTGTACTATATCTGTGTCGTGTACTTCAGGTGGATCATCTTCCACAATGCCATCAAGATTTTTATTATCTTCACAGCTACCTGTCAGGCCTACATATATGACCTCTCATTTGCCATTCTCTTGTGTATTACTATAACCACTGAAACAATCATTTTGTTTATTATCACCGCATCTTATAACCTGTTCAGGTTATACGCATATATTATACCCTATTGGGGTAGGGATGAGAAAGGAAGTATTTCAAAGGTAATCTACCTGTATTTGCTTGAAATAATAGTGCCTATTTAGGAAAAACCACCTTCAGTAGACGTGACTGGTATTCTAACCCGATCTCCCCGTCATCTGCAGGTTAGTTTAACATGAAACCTTAGACCGTTCGGCCACTGAAGCGGGTCTGAAACAGATTAGGTTAGTATAGGTTATGATAGGTAATGTTATTTTGCCATTTAAATGTTGAGAGACTTCATTAAAGTTTTTGAACTTGAAGCAAAATAAATGGTAAAACATTTCCTTCTGGGCTAACGCACTCCCTTTGTCCACGGGCCTCTGCGTCAGCGGGCCATGTATGTAAAATATAACTGTCGTATTATTTTACAGTCAAATTTACACTCACTGTCATTCATCCTCCACGTCATTAAGGAACCTCAAACTTTCCCAGTACGTCGCTCTCTTTTTCTTTGCCGGTACCGGTTTTTTCCATCTTTTCTTTACTTTCTGAAGTCAAGAATGATTTTCCATCGTGTCTTACAAGGACGATTATAGTTTGGTCCACTAATTTAATCATAATTGAATAATTTACCATCAATCTGTGTGTTTTTTATTTTTTTATTTTTGTTACTCTTTCAGACTCCTGGTAACTGGCGAGTCATTCCACTCCTTAGCGTTCTCATACCTAATTTCTCACAGTACTATTTCGAAATCTGTCCCGGAGGTTCTTAGAGCATTGAAAATTAACTTGCAAGAAATGTGTCTTCCTACTGCGTCCCATATGGACTGGAATGAGAAGGTGAGGGAATTCTGGAATCACTGAGCCTTTCTGAACTGTGTCGTTGGACTGGACGGGAAGCATATACGGATTATTTCTTCTGATAGCTCTGGAAGTCTTTCTCACAATTTCCATTATCCCCATTCCATTGTTCTTTTTTCTATGGTGGATGCAAACTGCAATTCATTCTTGTCGATGTGGGAGCATACGTTAAAGAGCACGATGCTGAAATATTCAACAAATCTCACATTGGTAGGTTGGTAACAGATGGGTCTATTTTCCCTCCACCACTATATTTAGCCAATTCAAATATTTTTCTCCCTAATGCCGTTGTCTGTTATGAGGCCTTTAGATTGGATAAACACATCTTAAAACCTAATTTTCAAAAACAGACTGTAGTTTATGTAAGCAAGAGGAATCACAATTGTGCATTATGCAGAGCTGGTAGATTATTAGAAAATGCGTTTGGAATTATGTGTGCTGTGTTTCGAATTTGTTTCACACCAATTAATTTGAGACCAGAGACAGTTGACTAAGTAATCTCTGTTTGCTGCTGTCTTCACAACTTACTGAGGGATGAGTATCTTACAAGTAACCCCCAAGGTCAATCACAAGTCCAAGAGTATGAACCGCTGATAGAAAATATGATATTAAAAATTGCTGAAGAATTTTTAAAAGGTGTGAAATTTCCCTAATGTATTGGGCGATATGGATGGAAAGCACGTTATGATACAAGTATCATGATAAAGTTTAACTGAATTTCAGAATTACAATAACATTTTCACTATAGTTTTGTTAGATTTAGTGGATGCAAATTATAATTTTGTATGTGTCAACATTGGGTGCCTTGGTATAATATAAAATGGGGGTGTCTTCAAAAACACACAATTATATCGAAAGAAAACAAAGGAATGAATGTACTATAACCAAAAATATTACAATTTCCGTAAGCTATAGAAGTTCCTTACATTATATTATCAGATAAAACATTTGATTGAAATAATTACACCATTAAACCGTTCAGAGGATCTCCATTGAATAATTCAATTGAAAGAATATTTAATTATCGATTGTCCAGGGCCCACCGAGTTGAAAAGAATGCCTTTGGTATAGCTAGTTCAGTATTTAGAGTTACTAAGAAGAGAGAAAGATAAGAAGGTTGTTTTAACAGTGATGTATCTACATAATTTTCTACGTAAACGATCTTCCTCAAGGAATCTTTACACACCAAATGGTAAATTTGACAAATAAGAAAGAGACTGCTCATTCCAGGTGGATGGAGGAATAACCAAGAATCCAATACACTACATCTTATTGCTAACATACCTGGAAGAGCAGGCAACACGGCCACAAAGATACAACATCTAGCTGAACATTTTGCAACAAATGGTGCAATTCCATGGCAAAATAACTATTAAAATAAGATACGATATATTTAGGGTAAGGAATTCGAGTAATATTTAGTACACAGAGCCATATAAAAACATAGTAGTTAAGTAATTAAGAATTGGTTAACATTGCACCCTGTGTTCTTCGATAGTAAAGCAAATTGTAGGTATAAATATACTTACATCGGACATGCTATCTGTAGTGTTACTTGGTATGTTTTTGTCCACAAGAAATTTAAACCATATATACGCAAACCATTTTGATGTGTAGATATCGTCTGCACCTGAAAAATAATGTTATATTTGTGATTTTAACTAAGGTAGGAATTGTAATGAACCCCAAATTTGATAAATGCTCACCAAAATATTTGAGCAAATTTTGAAGGTACTTCGTATATTAACTATATTTACAGTACCAATACATTAAATTATGATGACGCTTCACTTCTTTAATTTGTAATACATACATAGCTGATCCAGTAACTCTGCTCTTTCTTTTTCTTGATTTCTCCCGTCTGTAAGGTCCCAAGAGCGAATTGATCTTTTTTTTCAGTTCTTCAACAGGAATACTTACTTCGACGGAGATTTCACACCATGCATCCTCTCTCTTATTTTTATTATAATATTCCGAACTCTTCACATCCCATAATAAAGGATTACTCTCATAAAGTCTAATTACTTGACGTAGAATCTCGCTGCCGTCCATGGTGCGTGTGAAGTGCTGATCGAGGCAACAAAAGAGCCGCCCGTCCACACAAGACGTTCCGCCCGCTGTGAGGCGCCTTTGAGCACGACTAGTTTACCGAAAAGCACATGGCTCGCAACAGATGTGCACCACGCATGCCTCAGGGCTAGCAGATCAGGGCCTCTAATTTTGAAACGTGCAAGTAGCGATTCGCTAGCGTATTTCTCTCATCTCGCACAGAATCTCGCAAACCCCTAATTTCTGCGCTGCGAAAACTCACGTCACACGATCGAGTAGCGAGCGGATTCTACTCGCCAGCCTCACACCGTGCGAGACGGGGCTTGTCTGTTGAGTAGAGCATAAAATAACAAAATGGATGCCATCGTACAAAATAGGTTTACAGAAAAAAAGAATATGATTGATTTGTAAACTTTATGCAATCCTTCAATAAAAATATTTGTTTGGGTGAAAACCTAATTATATATTCTAATATTTCAAATATTCTTAATCATCAATTTGGTTGAATCGGTAAATTGACCGTCCCATGAACTAAAGTTCACGTGTTTAAATCCTGGCATCTCTACTATTTTTTATTTATTTATCAGACTTTAAACTTTAATGTTAAATGATCGTTTAGTAAACATATAATTTGTTTTGAATATATTTTATAGACGTATACAAGGTATTAGAGCCTACGTAGACTAACATAATAGTCCTGAAAAATAATTTAAAAAGGTAGTAAATCAAAAACGCTAGGCCTACATTAATTTTGAAATTTTATATGTAGGTGATTATTTAAAAATGAAATTAATGGGTTTTATAACATAAAATTGTACACATTTTAAAATAAGATTAAGCAAGCTAGTTATTATTCGCATAGTAAACATTTTTAGGGCAAATTTATGTTTTAAAAATAGTTGCGAAAATAAAATAATATATTACTGAATTCTAATTACTAAAACGTGATTTAAATTCAGGCAAAAAATTAAAATATTGTAATCGGGGTGTAAATGAACTCGTGAAAGTCTAATTTTGGGTCAAGCACGGTACCAATTGTGCTAAAGTGGCTATTGTTTAAGATTTTGGTTTTATTTCTAGTGATACAACTTTGAGAAAAAATTTTTGACAACAAGCTTAGATATATATACAACTGGAAAATGGATTCCTAATAAAACTTAACAAAAGGTTGTATATGATGCACTCAATACAATATTAGTGTTTACTTTCAGTTACGTATCTTGTATAGTGGTGTGTTGTGGCATCTCATCGCCTCAACCCTTTGGCACGTCATGGTTTTACAGTGTTGCCGGATTAAAAACTTGGTCACAAGCGAAACACCAAGATAGCTTGGATACATAAAAACAAATTATTAGGTAAAAATAACTATTTTTTACGGCGTGTCTTACTACCTTTTAAAGCTAGAGTGAAGCGTAAACAGCTATATAATTGCGTGGAGTTAAATAAAAAAAACACTTTCATCGAAATCGGCGGGGACTCTAGCCCCAACCTCTCCTTTATCGGAAAAATAGAATAGATTAGCTTGTCATTTAGTTCACGTGTCCACAGGTACAGACATTTCCTTATTGTTTGGGGTATTTCAGTCACCGCTAGAAGTGGGAAAAAAGAATTACCCAAAATAAAATTAGAAACTGCTGGTGATAAAGTGTTTATACTCAAATAATTTTTTAAAGCATTGCTAGGTTACATTTAAAGGCTTTTTAATATTTATTAATTTTGATTATTAATTAAGGTGAGTTGGGGCAGTAAGGGGAAGGGTGTAAATAATAGGATCTATAGCCGTTATAAAATAATATTGACTTGTAATTGTATTATCAAACTTTTTCTTTGTGTCATTTTCTTAAAATTGAAAAACGACATTTGGAAACGGGATCCGAGTCCAAGACCCGGTCTTTCCCCACTGAGCTATCCAACAGTTATCCAGATAATTTTTTGCATCGTGCCTGGGTCAACTTTTAAACATTCTTGACAAATTTAAATCCCCCACCACATTAAAAAGTATATTTTTCATACGTTTCGGAAACGTAGAACTTCCTACCCTATTTTACCAACACACAAACAAACTTGACAAATATTTATGAAATATTTAAAAATTTGGAGTACTACCACTCTATTCCTGGAAATTTTTAATTTTCTATCCCACCTAAAAGTGTGGTTTTATGTTAACATCCCCCTCCCCCCTCATTTTCCCAATATCCCATTTTAAATGGGAAAGTATCTTACTTTTTCTGTTGCTATTTGGTGTATTTTCTTAATCTCCCTGGCAAATTTGAGTTTTGTACCCCCTTTGTAAGTGGTTTCTATAAATCTTGAAAGTTTTGAACCCCCAACCCCAGTCCCTCTACTATTTTATCAATTCCAACTTTGAAATCTCAAATGTCAATACTTATTTGATTATATTGAGTGTTACTCCTACCTCCCTATCAAATTTCTATTATCTACCTTCCCTAGAAGGATTTTTCCATATTTAGACCCCCAAGATCCTCAAACTCCAAGTTCCCCCATTTTGAAGTTTCTCATTCTGGTCACAAACACACTTACTTAGTGATTCGTGTATATGTGTGTGTGGTAGATCTGAAACTAACACACAGATGAAAGTTATTTCTAGAAAATATCGATCTATAAAGAGGCTATAATATGTTTTAATAAAATAAAATTAACATAAAATTGAAAAACCTTGATCGAGTTTACGAAATTTGCCGAAATTATTTTATTTCAATAATTTTTTATTGCAAAAGGTGGCATGGTTTCCAACTAGTTGATGCAATATCAAGTGATTAAGGACGTGGAGCGCGTACAATTAGCAAATTTAAATACTGTACGACGGGTTACGTTAAAGAATATAAGATTAACTTATAGAGTCGCGTTCAGTGTAGATGAGGCTTAGGTCTCCAATAAAAATATAATAATGAATCAAATAGCCGAAGATATCATTTATGCATTTTAGTGAGGATAAAACCATTTAGATATCATGTTCTGAACATTGAAGAATGACACCTGGACCGGGTTCGATTCCCATGTCCAGGTGTCATTTTTCACTCTTCACTCATAGTTTAAGGCAGAATCTATAATGGACGTGCGGAAGTCGTCAGCTTATTAGTATGTGATTATATAAGATCACAGCCATCAGACAACGCAGCCACCCGCGACTCGGTAATTGGCTTATTGCTGCCATTTGACAATTTAACCAAATATAATACATTATAATAAAAGTTTTACTACAGATTTATTTTACTGTTACGCAAAAAAAAAAAAATTTTTAAGCAGACCCTCTTTATAAAATTAATTTTAGATTTTAACATGTGAGCATTCCTTCACAAATATTTAGAAGAGACTTTAAGAGCTTAGATTGGTCGATGTTAGGTCAAATCTGTACAGATAATGAGGGAGTTTATTTTAACAACACTTGGTGACCTGGTGGTCTAGGAGGTAACGTGTCAGACTTCTGTGCTGGTGGCCGAGGTTCAATCCTCGGTCCCGGCACAGATTTATCTGATTACTAAACCCTTCCTTCACCTCTGACAAGACATCTTGTGAATGTGAGGAATGCCAGGCCTCCACCGTGGTTCGGATTCCACGTTAAACTGTAGGTCCTCCATTTCATCTCACAATCACCCTACCATTACACATTAGCGTAAGTGCGTATAACCCGAACGGGTAGTAAGACGTGGTGCTAATAATAATAATAATAATACTAATAATAATAATATTTTAACTACATATACATTAATATCGAGTAGGTCAGGAGGATACATAGTAATTATTTATCAAATTAATGTTAAAGTATATGTAACAGATTAAATAAAAGTCAAGTGTTAAAATGATTGTTTCTTAGGCCCTTTTAGCAGGCCGTGAGCTGGTAGCGTGCCTAGAAGGAACGATTGGCTTTCACCTCTCGGTACTCTCCCCAGCCTCCTAAATCTATCTCTCCGCTGTAACAAACAAGCTCACACTTGTATTAGCAAACTTACAATCGAACCAGGGAAGGCCCAACGTAAATTTTGCACCCGGGTGGGATTACCTTTTAGCACCCCCCTTATATAACGGGGGATAGTAGGATAAGAAGAAGATAATACCCAAAAATTAGCATTTCTAAACCTAACGAAGTCCAGGCATGGTAAAAAAAAACCTAGGCGATGGCTGTTAGAAAGAGCTTCTAGAGTGTCAAAAAAAAATCTGGGTGAGCAACACTTCAAATAGATTCTAGTGAATCTAATTTACAAAAAAATAATTATGGTGATCACTTCTTAAAATATCTTTTAGCGGAATCCAGTTTTCAAAATTTTTCCAAAGATTTGAAAAAATTCAACTCAAAAATATTTTGTGAGCAGCACTATTCTAAATAACTGTTAAACGAGTATGATTTTCAAAAAACTTTCTAAACAAGAAACACTTCAAATAGCTTCTAGGAACATACAATTTTCTAACCTTAACTGGAAGGGGGGAAGAAGGGCGATCGTAGAAAGTCCAGAAAATACCTCTTTGGTTATACCCCCCTGCTCCTCTCACACAAATGAAGTGCCATAATTACTATATAAAATAACAATGTTATTAATTATTACGTTTAACATGTAATTAACTTACGGGTTTTAACACCTCTCCCAACCCCCCAAATTAAATTGTCCTCCAACCTATTTCTTACCTAACTTAAACTAGATGAGAAGTGGTTGAAATGACAGTTCCTCCCTGGATGAGGAGGATCACTTTCTCCCATAAGGTTAACATTGATCATCATCCCTGGATGAGGAGGATCACTTTCTCCCATAAGGATTAACATTGATCCTCCTCCCTGGATGAGGAGGATCACTTTCACCCATAAGGTTAACATTGATCATCCTCCCTGGATGAGGAGGATCACTTTATCCCATAAGGTTAACATTGATCATCCTCCCTGGATGAGGAGGATCACTTTCTCCCATAAGGTTAACATTGATCCTCCTCCCTGGATGAGGAGGATCACTTTCTCCCATAAGAATAACATTGATCCTCCTCCCTGGATGAGGAGGATCACTTTCACCCATAAGAATAACATTGATCCTCCTTCCTGAATATATATATATATATAGTCTTTAGCACAATAAAATTAATAATTACATTTTTTTAAGTTTTAATATCTATAACTGTTGAATTTTTTAAAGTCATTATATATATATATACACCTTTGTATATCCTCAACCAATTTTGTTACTACTTAATATATATAATTTCCAAACCCTTCCTTCACCTCTAACAAGACATATTGTGAATGTGAGTAATGACAGGCCTCCACCGTGGTTCGGATTCCACGTTAAGCTGTAGGTCCTCCATTTCATCTCACAATCACCCTACCGTTACACATTAGCGTAAGTGCGTATAACCCGAACGGGTAGTAAGACGTGGTGCTAATAATAATAATAATAATAATAATAATAATATATAATGACTTTAAAAAATTCAACAGTTATAGATATAAAAACTTAACAACATGAAATTATTAATTTTATTGGGCTAAAGACAAGAACGTTCATAAATTTTTGTGATAGTTGCCATCACACCTCCAAAAATTAAAAAAAAAAGACAAACACACATTTTTATCTCGCTAAGGTTAAGGGATTACTTACGAAACCTTATATTAATATTTATAACCCCAGGGGACCTTTAATGAATGCAAACTTATTTATTAAAAATACTCTTAGCCAAAAGTGCTTAAACAAAGGTTAAACATTTAAAGAAATATCATTAATTAATCATTATAATTTAAAAAATTAATTCACATATGTGATCATAAATAATAATTCATTGGTCGGAAGGACCTTACAATTAGTCAAGCCCTCCCCTTCCCCCCCAAAAAAACCATTTGGAATTAGAAATATTTATGTCCCATCCTAATTATTTACTTCTGCACTACCAAGGTATTAAAGACTTGAAATTCACAAAACTAATAACGAGATGACTGAATTGTATCCATTCTGAATGGTATCTATTCAGATATTTCTTAAATAAACACCACAAATATAAAGTTTGATTTGTATCCATTCTTATAATATCCACAAAATCCTGAATTGTATCCATTATGAATGCTCTCCATTCAGACAGTTTTCAAATAAACGACTTTAACAAAAATCCTGATTTTTATCCACTGTAATTATTTGCATTATATTCACAAAATCCTGAATTGTATCCATTTAATTGCGATGCCACTTGCCTGATAGATGGCAGCAGCAGAAACTCTCCTTAACTCATTCCGTGATTTCTATAGAGCAGAACTATCTCTATGTTAATAAAATTACTTATTGTCTGATTACTTTAAAATTTAAACTTGTATTTTAATTTATTAGACTTATTTTTATAAACATTACATAATATACCTGTGTATAAGGTGCTTGTTTTATACACAGAGATGTATATATATATATATTTACAATACTATATTATGACAAATTGACAGAATAAAGCTACTTTCACACGACACTTGCTTGTACTAGAAATCAAGTGTGCAAGCGCCTTGATATCTGTATACTAGTTAGTACAATATAAACGGGACTAGAGTATTCACACGCTGCTAGTTTGGTACTAGGTTCTAGTGCAAATATTTATGGAATGTAATAGATTAACTTTGGGTGCAGCAGCTGCATTAATTACTAATAAAGATATTGATAACTATGAGAGGGAGCGCAGGAAAATAATATGGACACGAGAGTGGCTGGAAAGGCAAAATAATGGTCGCAGGATGCTAAAAATGATACATTCGGGATTACAATAACGTGCAGTGTCTCCCTAAATTTGTATTCATTTATTTACGATGTGGTCAGAGGCCTCTAAGCCCATGGGTGTCCAAGTACAGTATCGTTGATACACAAATGATCTTTTTTAGGCCTACGCACACTTTATCTAAAAATAAACTCACCCAAGGTTGGCATACTATCAAGTTTATTTAGATTAAAATTGGGTCTGGAACACAGTTTGTCATTTTTAGATGACATGTTTTAAATAAAATCTATATATATATTAAATATATTGTCATATTGTGGCAATTTGGTATTATATAAACAAGTATGTTTAGAATAATTTTCTGCCAACAACAAAATCACATCCGATGACCATGTTGGCGTTATGTATACCATTTCTCTACACAACAGTCTTAGCGCGCATTGATTGGTTGAATTACACAGACTAGTGTCGAAACTAGTACGAAAATAGCGCCTGTTCTATCCTCACAACTAGTATGGTAGCCAGTACCAAGTGTCAGGACCAGTATACTTTTTCTGATTCACACGACGCTAGATGATGACGTGCTAGCTAAGTGTCACGTGATACGGGTATTAGCTACTTTAACAACGCTATTTTATTATTGGGCTGAACTACTCCACATCCAGAATAAACTACAAGTCTATAACAAATCCAAGAAAAACAAATATAACCAATACAAAATTAGTTCAGCAAAATTATAGAGAACAACCAGAACAATTAAAAAAAGGGAAATATTTAAAAGGAAAAAAATATATTCCAAGAATCTCTAGAATTATGTTTGATTGGGCCTGTAACACAAATCTGAGTAATTTGGCCTAAACAGCGCGAATAACATATTTTTAAAAGTAGAATCCTGTACTAAACACATATTTAAGGCACTACAGGGCCCAAACCATAAATTGTGTCAAGAGCACAAAGAATAGCCCTAATGATAAAATTTGAAGAGTTTTTATGATTTAGAGATACGTTTTACGTTTTAGATTATTTTTATTGAAGTATCATGTTTATTTTCATACTTTTTTCTTAAAATGTACATATTTTAAAATTTGAGGCTAAGGTTATGATGACTATTTTTCCTTTTTTTATTTCTTTAATGTATTGCAATACAAATATTATGTTATTTGTGTGTTTTATTTTTCAACCAAATAGGCTAGTTATTTTGTTCCCGCCGCGTCTTACTATCCATTTTGATTATACTCTTATGTGCTAATTACGCTAATGATTTAGGGATAAGGTGTGTGTAATTTGGAGGGAGTTTACCCGCATTTACTTAGAGAGAGAAAGAGCGTATTATTACATTACCGCGTCTTACTACTCGTTCGGTCTATACACTTATGTACTAATTACGCTATTAGTTTAGGAATGATGCAGATATGATTTAGATGAAGTGCACCCCCATTTTCGCGGAAGTAGATTGTGAAACCATTTATGAAAAAAAACCTCCTAAGTAGCCCTACACCCAGCCTAGATGTTACGCCTGATCTGACAAGCCAACATGACTATTATCAGATTGCGTGCCTGTCTATGTGGGCTCGGAAAAAGCAACCAAGAACAAATCAAAGAAATAGTTTTTGAAATTAATAATTTGTTGATACTGATATTTAGGTAAGTTTTTTTATAAAGTTCACCAACAACTAGCAAGATATGTCTAATAGGGTGTTGTACACAAAACCATTTTGGGTATATTAATTAAATAGATATAATGCAATTTAGTAAAACAGTAAGGAATATCTTTCCAAACAGATAAAATATAATTTGATGTTATTGGTTCTAAAAGTGAAAAGTGTTAAAATGTAAATATTATGGATCCAATACAACTTGTCATTATGGCTGACAACAGCTTACGATAGTTTTTTTCAATTGCTTTAGTTAAAACAAAAGTGGGCTGGATTTATGATTCAGTCAGAATGCCCATGAAATGTGATTCCCTCAAGCAAAACAGCAGAAATATCGGCAGGGACCGGCTTTCGGAGGGGGGGGGGGGCAGGTTCTGCCCTTAGTCTAGGCCAGAAGGTATGAGTCTAACACCAAACTCTTAGGTTTTTATTTATAGTTTATACGAATTGATTTGGGAAGAGGAGGCTTGCGGGATGAAAAGTTCTATTGAAGATTGAATAAGAGNACAAACGAGGGAGCTATTACAGGTAGTTAAAAATATACACGTAAAAACTTTATACTTTCAATAATTATTAAATATAAATTAACTATGATTTTGACGTTTGAGCGCTTTAAACAGAATTTTACTTAAAAAATAAAATTGTATATTCTCTTATTAGATCAAATCGGCCGGATAATCTAGGACCACGCATACATAATGTTGAGTTGAGGATACTTGGGACCACCATGACCTCGCTTTGTGCTCTTGAAATAAATTATGGTTTGGGTTTAATGAATTAACGCATCATTTAAATAGCTAGGGCCCAAAAACTATAGGGTAGTCTCCAGACTTACTATGTTTATACTGGTTGGAAAAGGGCTAAAGGGTGTCACTTCTCAAACCTTCTGTTGGCCCTTAGTTCCCATATATATATATATGAGTGGTCCTCTGGATGGAGCACATTGGAAGTCCTATAGTTAGAGGACTGGGTGGATGTGGATATTCAATTATTTATATACATTTTAAATAACATGGCGAATTAAAATTGGTTACCTGGGCAGGTAACTGATACACTGGCGGCTATGAATTTAAGAAATATGCAATTATAATTTTATAAACCTTTTTTTTCTGTCTACAAGAGCGTTTAATATGGTCCTAAGCTTGCTATAAGATATTTGTTATCCAAGCCTAAAGTTGAAATACGGTATTTTTTTCAACTAAACAAAATAACAAATATAATTTCTTAGATAATGTTCACACGTGCGGATAAGTAGACTTGAGGGAAATGCTGAAAATCTGTTCTTAGAGTATTTTACAAAATGCGTTAAATGAAAAATTGAAATGTTTCTCAAGCTAGCATTCTAAATACTAAATACTAAATGATATATATAATTTAAAATCTTACCAGAAGAATGGTGCCATCTCTTGATTGGTAATGGGACAGAAAAACTACTTAAGGGAGACCTCGTCCTAAGTAGGGCTGACCTCCAATGAATCCAGGCATGAATTGGACAGACTATCCGTTATTTGAACCCTTTTGATAAATAAATGTTTTTATTCTCTAAAAATGTAGACGAACCTTGAGACGTCATGTTAAGAAAGAGGAATGCCGGGACTAATGGTGTATGGGGACCCCGCTGTCACGGGTGTAGAAGCACCTATCTATTTCATTCACCAAACTATAGTCCACAGGCCTCCTAATTGACACATTTTTGCGGTCTAAAATATGGTCGTTCTAAAACATTCGGTTACGAAAAGCTAACAGTGCCCCAGGCAATCCTTTCTAAACTCGACTCACTGTAATCAGCATTAGGCAAAAATTCTCGGAGGCGGCTTTGATGGATGAACGATAAATAATAAATTAGATCAAACGATTTTTCTAGACATACTTTAAATTTTATTTACAAAATTTTGTCTTAACAAAGTATTTTAATGAGATAAAAAAAAGTTTTGTATTCTCCATAAAAAAGGATACTCTTTCAAATGGAATGTCTTGTGATGTTGAAGGAGAGAACCACTTCTAATTGAGAAGGTTAGATTTTAATGAATTGTAAACACCGGCTCACCTTCACAACCATCGATGAAATCTATTAATTACACTGTGCAGCTCTCATTAGATGGTACATCTCTGGGAAAGAGACATTAAATATGATTAGCTCAGACATTGGTCCATGGCAAAAAATATATTATATTTAACTTGATCAATGTATATATAAATAAAATTCAATTTTTTAGTAAATTAGGTTGTACAAGTTATATTAAATTAAAGTGAAATACATAGATGTGTAATATAATATAAAATATATGCACAGTATTTGAATAATATTTGGAAGAAATTGATAATATTAATTACAAATTATATGATTACCAAACCCTTCCTTCACCTCTGACAAGAAGACATCTTGTGAATGTGGGGAATGCCAGGCCTCCACCGTGGTTCGGATTCCACGTTAAACTGTAGGTCCTCCATTTCATCTCACAATCACCCT
>CABEEJ010001204.1:42281-60015 GCA_901482245.1 Timema douglasi
GCACCGCGTCTTACTACCCGTTCGGGTTATACGCACTTACGCTAATGTGTAATGGTAGGGTGATTGTGAGATGAAATGGAGGACCTACAGTTTAACGTGGAATCCGAACCACGGTGGAGGCCTGGCATTCCCCACATTCACAAGATGTCTTGTCAGAGGTGAAGGAAGGGTTTGGTAATCAGATAAATATGTGCCGGGACCGAGGATTGAACCCCGGCCGCAGGAAATTAGATTAAATAGATGGGAGGCATACGTCACCGAGGCCACACTTGACGGAGACAGGCTGTGAAAAGTAACACGACAACTCAGGAGGACTACCAGAAGAAAGACAGTACCAGCTATCCATAAGGAACACGGCCTGGTCTACAAAAGCGCAGAGCTATCCATAAGGAACACGGCCTGGTCTACAAAAGCGCAGAGCTATCCATAAGAAACACGGCAGGGTCTACAAAAGCGCAGAGCTATCCATAAGGAACACGGCAGAGTCTACAAAAGCGCAGAGCTATCCATAAGGAACACGGCAGGGTCTACAAAAGCGCAGAGCTATCCATAAGGAACACGGCCTGGTCTACAAAAGCGCAGAGCTATCCATAAGGAACACGGCGTGGTCTACAAAAGCGCAGAGAGGGCTGAAGCCATAGCCGTGGTTTTAGAGAAACAGTTCAAACCACAAGACGACGAACCACAAGATCACGACTAGAACTATCAGGGACTATCTGTTAGAACCGAACGACACAAGAAAAAAAAGTTAATATTTACATCGTTAATTGTTTCATTTCATTATTACTTAATGATGTGACTAATCAAAACATTTACATTACTATTTCTAATGCTATCTAATGCATGGTATCTAATCATTTCTCAGTTAAATTCAAAATATTTCAGAAACCTTAGTATTGCCTAAAGCTTGTTGTTTTTAAAAGCATGACCCCCTCCCCTTTTTTCCCAGTGAAAGACGTTATCAAAAAATGGGGCAACATTAGAGACTCTTTTCGAAAATATTTGAATCCACTAAGAGAAAAGGGATTAGGCTCAAGTGCTTTAGTAATGAATAAATGTGTTTATTACGAACAATTACTTTTCCTTATAAATATATTTGCTGAACGACAAACCAAAGATTGTATCCCTCCAACAAATACAGAGGATAAAGTAGGCGAAAGCATGGAAGATCCTCCTCCTACAGCGCAGAGATCATCCTCCACCGCTACCACCTCCCACACACAATCCAGGAAAAGGAGGAAGGTTGATGAGCTGGGCGAGAAAATGCTCAAGGCTCTCGAGGAAAATGAAAATCATCATTTATCATTTTTCAAAGGTATTTTGTTTGCCATTAAAGATTTTAATGAAGAAAAACTATTGACTTCCCAAATGGGAGTGCTACAATTGATCAAAGGCATTAAAAACAAAAGAGCAAACCCATATTCTCCTTCTTCTTCCCTGACTAACATTTCACTACATGCGTTCATCCATAGCTCCACACCTTATCAGCAGACACCTCCAACTCCACCCCAACAGTTCTACCAACATCCCATTCGGCAGTTTCCTCGGACCGAGCCATTCCCTTCATTGCTTCCTCAATGATCCCGTCAATCTCTTGAACCTTTGTCCACAGCAGCTCAAAGCTACCAGTGTTTGTCCACAGCAGCTCAAAGCTACCAGTGTTTGTCCACAGCAACTCAAAGCTACCAGTGTTTGTCCACAGCAACTCAAAGCTACCAGTGTTTGTCCTATCCCTCCTCATCCGTGACCTCCCCAATGGAATCTCAAATTATAGAAGTAGATCTTACATAACTCATTCTGCTTTTATTAAATGCTCATATTTTCATTTTCCATATTTTTATTATTTGGATATTTTTATAATATCTTAGATTAACTAGACTAAAACCTTTAACAGAATACCATACCACTATAAAATAGTCTTCAATAAACTAGTTCTTCCAAAATATACTTAATACTTAGGGGTATATTAAATAAAGAATATTAAGCTAATGTTTATGAGATAGCAAAATGTATGTAAATGTAAAAAGATAAGATATTTGGAAAAATAAACAAATACAGAATCTAAATTTTCTTCCTACCTGATAGCTACCACAATCATTTCTTTAGGTTGGATGCAGTTCCTCATTTTTGTGTTCTGACGTTGAAGGATTGGCTGTAATTTATCAATTAAATTCTTCCATAGATGAAATTGAAATTAGAAAAAAATTAAAAACTTCTTTTCATCAATCATGAGTTCCTCATAAAGAGTAGCAAATACACCGTGCTCATCACGCTTTAGTTCCTCATAAAGAGTAGCAAATACACCGTGCTCATCACGCTTTAGTTCCTCATAAAGAGTAGCAAATACACCGTGCTCATCACCCTTTAGTTCCTCATAAAGAGTAGCAAATACACCGTGCTCATCACGCTTTAGTTCCTCATAAAGAGTAGCAAATACACCGTGCTCATCACCCTTTTGAAGCAATGGGTGTACCGAAATTGTCATGTTTTGTCTTTTTTCTTATTACGTCTCCTACAAAGGTACCACAAGGCAATAAGAATACCGCGATCCATGCTCAAAATCAGACTGAGAGCTTTCTTAGAGCTTGGGAAGAAGACACATGTTAAAACCGGACCTGATGAAAACCTGATACAAACCTGATGCCACTTTCTTCTTCAGGTCGTGTGAAAGGGCTGTAACGCAACCAACGGAAATGTTATCAATGGTTTGCCTATGGGTTGAGGTGAATTGGATGCGATAGACCACCTGCTATGGAAGTTTCCATTCTTTAGTTACCAAAGAATATATTTTAGTACCGTCTACAAGTAGCAATACTATATATCAACTAGCTTAGAGATAGACTGATTATTACGCAAGATTTATTCACGTACTCTCGTCCCCCAAACCACCGTTGTTTCGCCGGTATACCAAAACATTTTGTCGACTCGACGTTTCAAGTTTAACCAAAATAATACTAGCTCTGTTATTCATGATAAAGAAGGTTATTATCAGTTTAAAACAATACTAGCTCTGCTATTCATGGTAAAGAAGGCTATTATCAGTACAAAAGAATACTAGCTCTGTTATTCATGGTAAAGAAGGTTATTATCAGTTCAAAAGAATACTAGCTCTGTTATTCATGGTAAAGAAGGTTATTATCAGTACAAAAGAATACTAGCTCTGTTATTCATGGTAAAGAAGGTTATTATCAGTTCAAAAGAATACTAGCTCTGTTATTCATGGTAAAGAAGGTTATTATCAGTACAAAAGAATACTAGCTCTGTTATTCATGGTAAAGAAGGTTATTATCAGTACAAAAGAGAGAGAAAAATTATAATTGTCTATTTAGCCGTATTTGATATGTGTCATATCAAATTCAACCGTCACCTAAACGCTTTCTATAGCATGTCAGTATACTAAACTATTGGTCCAGGGTTCGATTCCCAACATGGCTAAAAGTGCCAGTCTGATAAATGAACAGCCAGTGGATCGGATTTGTGGATCTCCTAGCCTTATAAGTTATTTGCATTTCATGAATAAAAAAGCGACCTGAGCCTTAGGCTGGAAAACAGTAACATATTTAAATTAAATTAAAATAATAAATGAAAAAAAAAAGTTTTATTTAATTATAAAATTAAATTATTTCTACCAATAGAAAACTTAATTCTGACCATTAAAATTACTTTCTAACATCAAAATCTATTTTTACCAAGTTGTGTTAAGACAGTTTTTCCTCATTACCTTATTTAAAGTTAAATTTCTTGAATGATTAGTTTATTTGAGGTAAACTTACTTACTTAAAGAAATGACAGATGCTGTTTCCAGGAATTTTAGAGCCGAAAAATGTTTGCTCTTTATTGAGCGATTTTAAAACGAGGATAAATGTGGATCCAGTGTTTTAATATTTTTTAGGTATACAGGTATTTTTACAGGCATTCAAGTTTATAACGGCATTATAATAATTAACCATAGAAATGATATTGTTGCTTGAGCCGATTATTAAAAAGAGAGAAAAAAACTATATATTTGTTTCCTGAACCAAGGGTCCTGGGTTATATTCCCTGTCATGCATGAAAATGTAGTTTTAACCTTTCATAGTGATAAATTAACTGCCCTGGACTGTATTTTATACCTGTCTTAAGGGTTCAAGTGTATTTTAATACACACACTTTGCGAATGTTGGTTCATTAAAAGCAATTATTTTTAGGAAAAATTGTAACAACATATTAATACCAAAATTAGTATATATTGATCGTAACATTTAAAGAGGGAAAATACATGCGTTAGTTTGCAGAAAGTAAAATAAATATTATCGGAACCATTATATTTAAAGTGTTTACTTTGAAGTTAGTTTGACACGTGTTGGAATTCAGACTTTTATGTTTTTTTTAAATCAAATGGGTGTTGGAGATTTGGGAAAAGAACACAGCATAATACAACAGGCTCCCCGTCACCCGGCTGTAGCGTCACCAGTTCCGAGCCAGAGAGACGGTGTTTGAACCCAAGCTGCGGTGAGGCAGACGGAATCTGCGCTCTTATATCAACCCGAGACGATTGCGGGACCATATTCAGCATCACAGCCGGGAATTATTGGCCCGTTAAATCAGGTTGGTGGAGCGTTGTATCAAGGTATTTCTCTTCGAATCGTCAAGGAACGAATTAAGCGATTAAAGTGGATCTTTATGTCGGGCGTGAATTGATCATAAAATTAGGGCTGCCAGAGAGCGATCGTGATGCCCAATACTGGCATGATGTAGAACGAGTGTTACAGAACAATGCTTTGTTACTCACTTCGTCCCTCTTTTATGCCAAGTTAAACCAAATTAAAGAGCCGTGATGGAGGGGTAGTCATAAATGGGATAAAATTTCTCCCGCTTGCACATACAGCCGTAATATTAAAGGAATCATTACGATTCAAAATGGTGACACGCGTTGTCTTGCCCATGCATTGGTTGTCGCCAAGGCTGTGTGTGACGTTAAAAGAGAACCAGGATGCACTGACATGAGCACTTATATGCACCTAAAGGAGTGCCGCAATATTCAAAAATACAAAGCAGAAGATTTATGCCGTGGTGCCCCAGTGAATATTTTGACAGGTGGTGGGCTAACCGAGCTGAAACAATTTCAAACATACCTTTCCAAATACAAAATCACCGTGTTCAGGGAACGTCGGGGCAGACAAGTCTTATATGAGGGGCCCACTCCTCATGGACATTCCTTTAAAGGCTATCTTGATTTGTAATTTCATGGTGATAAGCAAAACCATTTTGATGACATAATATCCTTGCCATCCACATTTAAGTGCGGCGCGAGTGTCGTGTGCCATCTGATCATAAGAATGCGCACAAATGTGAATCCACGTGTAAAATGTTCTACGCAAAGCAGTCTTCAGCGGAGATCAACTTGTGACCTGTAAAGACCGTGGGCGTTGTTTCACAAACCAGACATAGTTTGATAACCATAAACTTCCCGGTGTTAGCTGAGGTCACTTGTCGGTCTGTGGTGTTAAAAATATTGTGAGGTCTGCAGGCAATTGTTCAGTTTGGAAAGATCAAATTATTCAAACGGGTGTTATGAGACTTTTTGTAGAGTATGCGAGATCCATCGTCCTTTTGGTAATTTCTGCTATTTGAATCAAGCCCAATCCAAGATGACACTGGAAAAGAGAAATTTCATGTTTGTATTCTTTGATTTTGAATGCAGACAAGAAACACTTCTTCAGGGTGCGGTGAACACGTATTTGTACTAACCTTTTTTGACATGCAGACGTGCTGCAAGGCCTGCCTTCATATCGATGTAAATGACCATCATTGCACCTAATGTGGTGGCGATAGGACCCTCATATTCAAGGGTGATGCCTTAATGGCCCAAATTTTCAGATTTATAAATAAAATTAAAGCAACAAAATCTAAGGAAATCACCCTACTAGCCCATAAAGATATAGGCTATGATGGAAATTTTATTATAAAATACAAGATGGAGGTATAAAAATGGACTCCAGAGCTCATAATGCCCGGTAGGAAAATCATGCCCAAGCGTTATAGCCCGATCCACTTTATTGACTCACTGAACTTTCTCCCGATGTCGTTGTCCAAGATGCCCAAGACATACGGCTTGAACGAGTCTTTGGCCAAAGGACATTTCCCCCATTATTTTAATAAAAAAGAAAACGGAGGTATTGCTGCCAAAGGATGACTACGCCATCGGTGAAATGTCGGTTGAGGGGAAGGAGAATTTTGAAAAGTGGTATGATGCGCTGGTAAATGAAAACTATATCTTTGATTTTAACCATGAGTTATACCTGTAGTGCGTGAAAGATGTAGAGATCCTACGAAAGGACTGCATAAAATTTAGAGACATGTTTATGAAAAAAGCAAAGTTTGATCCTTTTAGAGAGGCTTGTACGAACGCAAGAGCAGCCATTTTGGTTTACCAACGAACTAAACTTAAGGAGAATAAAGTTGGTATTATCCTCAACGGTGGCTACCAATATATAGACCAACAGTCACACGTCACCGTACAATGGTTCGACTGGGAGTTCCATCAACGCCGTGTTTCTATACTTCATGCGGGCAATGGCCATAAGGAATATGTATTAGGGCGACTTGTAAACGGCGTTGTTAAAGCTGGAGATACCACCACTGTCTCCCAGTTCTGGGGCTTTTATTTCCACGGGTGTCCTCTCTGTTATCCCGATAGGACCACCACTATCAAAAACATCCCCCGCGAGACCATGAAGACGCGATATTAAACGAACATGACTTGAGTGCAGAAATTTTAAAATGCCAGCTACACGGTTATAGAAATAAGGGAGTGTATGTTTAATGCGATGAAACGCACAAACAAGGACTTGAAACAATTTGTACTTCAGCATGAATTGTACAGCAAGGAGCCCCTCAGTCCCAGGGACGTATTATTTGGCGGGCGTACAAATTGTATCAAACTTTTACGCCAAGCAAAACTATTCAATGGAGAGAATATCAAGTACTTGGATGTGTGATTATTGTATCCTTGCGTTTTCAAGAACAAAAAATATCCCATCGGCAACCACAAAATTCAATTTGAACCAATATGTATTTCTATAAAACAAGTAGAAGACATAACCAAAGTTACAGTGACGCTGCCACGGGATTTATTTATGCCCGTATTGCCTACACAGATGCACAGCAAGTTTATGTTCATCTTCTGAATGAAATGCGGGGAGGAGAAACCCAAGGTGCGTAAGCAAACTCTTCCAAGATTTCTTACTATCATACTTTGAATTGATCCAAAATGACTTGACCACTTACTGGACTTTGGTCAAAATAAAATTATTGGGAAACGGTAGTACTCTTTAGTAGTGTTCTTTCTGGCCCTATAGGTACAGCGGCCTGATTGGATAAATTTTGTTACGTGACCACGCCTCTCGCTCTCTGATTGGTTGTTGGATTTCCTACTCTCCTCCAGCCCTTCTCCCCTTCTACTGACCCCCTTTACAGACATGTTGGTTCTTGTTCCAAACATGTTGGTACTTGTATTTTCTTGTTTTATTGGTTATTTATGTATACTCATTACTTTTTTATATGTGTTCATATGTTATTTATATATAAACTTTGGTTTTTTTATTTGTGATCAAAGAGTTTTTATTCATTGGTTAGGATTGGAATGGGACGTTGAAGTTTTTTATTGGCATGCGTTCCACAGTTCTGGGCGGCATCGCTAGTGAGCATCCTCTTTGTACGGGAGCAGAGCATAGAGTGTGGAGTGAATGATGTCGCAATAGGTATTCCCTAATGACTGGCGCCTGTTTGGCGGCTTGATAACACAAGAATAGATCGTGACCTTAAAACCATGAGCTAGGTTATTGACCCCGTTCATGTTTGATGAGAGTTTGAAGGCATAGCAATTCAAGACTCGTTTCTACGTTTAAGGGGGACAGAAAGGTTTTGCGTGAATAAAACACTATATCACCAAATTTATATTTCTTAAATATTAAAGGTTTTAGAGCCATATTATATTAAAGATTTCACAGACATTACATAATATTTATTAAACACTTTTACTGGAATACCACTTATATTCATTCATACGTTTTTCTACAGTGACACTTATATGCGTTATTAAAATTGTTTTTAGTTCACAATCCAGCATGTAATAGACCAAACCGACGACTTGACTAGTATAGAAGGTAGCACTGATAAGATTCAGGTTTTTGATATGCGTTTCCACCGTAGGCTGTTCAAGATCGATGACATCCACTGATTCTATTAGAGTGTCACATACATCCACGACAGGTGTGTCGATCAAATCGTTGCAATAGCGTGCGACGGGTGTTTACCCCATGTCCCATCGGTTGACGGCAACGTCCCTGAGGTCTCACACATCACAAAGACGTGCCAAGTTGTGTGCTAGATAGGAAACCCGTTTGATTCCGGCATCTTGTTTCTCGCTTATGACAGCCATAGGGTCCCCGCACATGCGTCTTAGAGAGATTTCATGATTAGTTAGACTAATCGTCTGAGGAAGATGCGTGGCGCTGTAAAACTTTAATATGACCGACCTGTAGATGACCAGTTTTTGCCACTATGTATGTTTAAACATCCCTCCTCATTTTTCTAGCTGTACATAGAGCATAAAGTTTTTCTTGACACTCATGCCAACGATGACAGGCTTGGTGTCGACTTCTTCCAGTGGAAACCAAGTATTGAAAATACGGATGCTGGCGAGCGGCTTCACCGGCTTTGCTTTGCGGGAGCAAACGTCTTGAACTCCCATGATGTTTGTTCACTTTTACGACTATCATGGTTATGGACGGCACGACACAATGATGCCCCTTTTATAGGCGCACGCCGATTGGATGAAAACTCTTGTGGGGTGGCAGGACCCGACCGTCTTGAAAAACGTGTTGTAATATCTCACCACCTTAGCGTCATTGCCTGTATGATTGGTGGGCGATAATAGGCTTAAGAAAGTATTCATCGGAATGTACTGGGCGCGATAGAAAAGTCCCATGAGACAGTAATGACCGCAAAAGTCTGTGGCGATACTTTGAAGTTGTAGCGTGCTTAGAGACGTGTGGGAAGTGTTTTTGCGTATAAATGCCAAATGTGACTTTATACGGGGTATAAAATCATAACTGTCAAAATATTCTCCCACGCCGTTCTTGTCGATAAAGATGGCGACCCAATGCATGCCAGGCTTGGTGTGTGGATCAGTGTTGATGACTAGAGTGACAGGTCAAGCTATTCTTGTGGGTAATTGATCCGCAGGGAAAAAACCCTACCGTACAGAACGGAACCTCGAGTTGGATTTTAACGCACGTATTATGGTATGCGTGTCCATCACCAATTATTCAATCTTGAAGTCCCCGAAATATGGAGGCTGAACAGAAATTCCATACAGAGCTATGTGGCATGCACATGGTGCGGCCCAAATTAAGTGTTTTCAAAGACAAACAACCTCTGTCGTAAAGATCTACAATGGGTGTAGACGTGTATTTGACTTGAAACTCTTTCACTTCTGCCTCCTTGACGTAGACGGCTTATGCAAACGTTGTGGCACGGGAGATGAGGGATTAGAGAAGGCTGTAATCCACATCACCAATATCCCAGGGAGTCCCGTTGAGTTTGTTGACGATAAAGTTGAATTTCTTTTTGTGGGAGCTGAAAGTTCCTCGATAGCGTATGGGGGTTTTAACACCCAATGTTGAAGTAATGTACCGCATACAGATAACACACTCAGTACCTTGACGGTAAACTGTTTTCTGTCGATTATGAAGCTCTCAAATCTACAATGACGTCCATGAATTAAATGACGAGTGTAAGCGGCGGGAAGCCGTTTATATTAACTCCCATAATCGGTCACGATGTTTCTGTCCTTGTCAATGGTGATGATGTTGGCAAACTCCCCGTACACGATACAGTTGACGGTTTTGGTGAGAGCTCTGGTAAAGCTCACTTTGATGTTCAGAGAACCATGCCTCGTTAAATTCCAATGCGATGTCATGTGGATGGACAGACTAGGTATGAAATCGAAAGTTATGAGATGATATCACTGAGGGAAGGCTTCCCGTGTGATTTCGCTACCTTCGTTCATGAAATGGATACCCGTTCCAGAAAACTGTGTATGGTAGGACATGACATAGTTGCCTTATGAAAAATTGGGCTGTGGCTGTTTCGATGGCATTTGTTCCCGTCCACGTACAGCGATAAATGGTTCATGCCATAGGTTTGGAAGTTGAACGGGTTCTTGGAGATGTCTCCGTTTAACGCCGCGTTTGATACAAAGCCCGCGATGCATCGTTCGGGTAACTGTCCGGTGAATACGTTGTCCAGTGATTTCCCTTGCACACCCGTAGAAATAGTGAGAGTTTTTACTTCCACGCGGGTGATGGGATACTTTGTGGGACTGACGTTTAATGCTTTGGAATGTTTCAACATTATAGAAGGTGCTACTTTGACACGTCGCAATAATAGTCCGACTTCGGCGATGTGAACCTTAAAGTGAGGGAGTTCAGCGACGGCCATAAGACTAAGCCCGTCACTGGAACGGATCAACCTGACTCTGAGTTGGGTGCCGTTCAAAAGGTATATCTCTTGGTTAGAAGAGTCACCGTGTAGATACTCCAAAAGTTCCAACGTCTTAATTTTTGCGGTGAGACTGCGACGGGCCTCAAATCCCTTGTTGCTAGCGTTAGTCTTCTTAAAGTTTCCGGGTCTGTCTGTGAACCACAGACCACAAGTCAAATGTGTTCTTTTGGCGTAACTGTTGTAATTGAGCAACGTCACAATTTACGATCTATAAGCATACGTTTTGCTGGGCGGTGAGATTAGTTTTGGTTTAAAAAAAATCATCCACCTGTGTGAATAGTGAATGCACCAAGTTGTTGACGGGAGCGATTTGATCCACCTATGTGAAAGCACCACCGTTGGGTTTCATGATGGCTACCCTGAGATAGAGCATAGTCTGTGAAAGATCATTATAAACTCGTCTTGTCCGTTAATGGTAAATACTATGGGAGAATCATCGGTGAGGGAAGAGACAGGTCTGTACTGGAGCCATTGTTCACTTTCAAGTAGGGTTTGCATGGGTGGGATAGAAAAGAGATCTAGTTCACTGCTGGCATACTCGCTGGACTGGGGGGTGTAGAAACGACATCTCAACTGAAAATATCTACTGCTTATTTTTTGACATTTTTACGTCGGGCAACGACAGAAGACTGGCATAGGTGCTTCTTACGAAGTCCTTTATATCCTGAGCCGGTCTTCAGTGTGTCGGTCTCCTGATCCACCTTGCATTTCAGGTGAGTTCCAGCCTCGCCAACACGGTGCCATAGAGCCTCTTTAAAAGGACGACGCTGATTCGCAACGTTGGAGAGCACGTCGATACCCGTATGAAGTGCCTGTTTTCCAATGGCCTTAGCGCCACTCATCAGCACCACTATGACGCTATTGAAAAGGCCGCTAAATAACTTCCTATCCCATGCCTAGGTTGGTAGGGAACACCGTGGTAGATCAAAGATATACATGTTTCAGCCTGGTTGACGTAGTATCTTTGGTAGGGATAGTTCATGTAGAGCAGCGTTTAAAATGAAGTTTCACGAACAACTTTCCAAACTCAAATGGTATAGGTTCACCAGTGTCTGTTCTTATATTGATTTCCAGAATTTCAATTTCCCTTCTAAGTACGGGCATGTAGTGCAACGGATCATAGCTAACTCTCTTATGTATGCCTTAGAGATAGTTTATGTTGTTGATAACAACGATACGTAAAAGTGGTGCTACAATGTTACCTAAGGACTGAGGCTCGACGATATCTGTGTATATGTACATTTGCAAGGGCAAGCCTAGTAGAATGTTGTTAGAGTACGGTGACTTTGGGACTTCTATCAGGTTAGTCAGAGGATCTAAACCGAGCTGTAGATTTATTTGACACAATAGAGTCAGCAACTGTAGATTTTGTGAAGAAGAAACAACGTCCAGTTTTTTGTTGGGGTTTGTGTACTTCAATACAACTCCGGAATCCCCTTTAAACGCCTATACTTTGTTTAGAGCTTTGATCAATTTATGGATAGTGCTCTAGTTTCCAGAAGGGTTATGATACTTGAATATTTTTTCCACGCCATTAGCGTCCACCCAGTTGTACCATAAAATATTTTGGCCCTCGGGTACGGTGGTGACAGAAAACGGATATTTGAATTCAGCTAGAGTGACTTCCCACTGGCCTTCGAGTCTAAGTTGGTAAGGTAGTTGCCTAGTGAAATTCGCGAGGGTATTTTCGGGAAACATCCCATAGTACTGTCGCTCAGCAAAGTGATGTAAAACTGGTAATTCATGGTAGGGCGCTGACGTAACTGGCAGGAATCCAAGAATTAAACTTGGTTGGGTAACCATTCCACTGCACGCACACTTTCTTTTTGGCACCTTTACCCTCTACACTTAGTTTTTATCAACTTTAAAAGTTTCGGGAAGACGTACGCGTTGCAATCAGGGTTCGTAAAACGTTCCCTCCCCCTCCTCCCCATCAAGATTGGTCAGCCTGTAGTCAACTGGTTGTCGAAACACGACACTGCTGACTTTGAAAATCTCTTAGCTCCAATTGCTTTCGTAGCCCTTTTCAACAACATTTTGGATTTGCTAATACGCACCATGTCACCGACTTTTATTTTCGGCTTACTATTCCAGTTTAGACGCCGTTTGTCGTACAGATTATCTCTGAATTTAAGCACATTGGTTTTGAAACGTTGGCAGGCACCATCTTGATACTGGAATGTTTTGCGCCATTGTAAGCGTCAACTAGATCTTGAAGTATGTCCACATACCGATACGCATTATTTTCGGTAAAGTAGCGCCACATGCGCCCTTTCAGAGTTTTATTGAATCGTCCCATGATGCTTGCCTTCACGTCGGAAATATGAGTAGTGTAGTAATGCACGCCTTCTTGCTTAATACATTTCCGTACTAGCGGCGCCGTGAACTCTGTCCCCGTGTCCGTCTGTAAACTTAGAGGTTTACGCCTGCTTTGTTTGAAAATATCCCGAAAGGTGTCTCTCACGAAGCTCGCCGTCTTTGATGGAAGCATCCTCACCCATGCCATCTTGCTAAACACGTCGATGACGGTGAGCAAGTACGCTGCATCGTCGTTGTATTTTCTGATACTTCGCATATCGTTGAGATCGGCTTGCCAGAGATCGTCAATGTTTGACACCACGTACTTGTTGCGTGGAAACTTTTTTTATCACCGGTTTGTGTAGGGTATAAGCGTCCTGCGCACGAAGCAACTCTCTTACTTTTCCGGGATTTTTCTTGGACGCCTTTTTGAGCGACGCCGCCTCTGCCAAACCTACAGGATGAGAAGGGTCGTAGTAGATGTCATCTAAACGGGCCATTAATCTCGGAACGGGAGCCACCTGTTTTCGTCCATACTTTTCTGTTTCTTCTTCTTAGGGCGTTGAGACGGTGTAACTGGTTGGGGTACGGGCGTCAGATCTATAATGGGTGCCAAATGTTTCGAATTTAGAGTAAACTCCTTCGGAACGTTTGTTATTTGAAGTTCCGTGAGAAACTTTCACCAACCGGACGGCACGCTGTGTCTTCTTGCTCTGACTAGACCATTGACTAAATCCACAATATTGGACTCATGGATAAGCGTATCGTAAATAATCACTTCTCCGTTTGAGTCCCAAATTTTCCTCCTCGGGAATCACAAAAGTTCATTACCTTTAATGGTTTTAAATATATTTTACTTATCCTCGACTCCATGTCGTGGTCAAGATTGCTAAAGCGCTATGACTGAGCACTGAGTGCGTAAATTAATCAGCTTTAGTAAGTTTGCTAGTTCGATTCCCTGTAAGGTTGAAATTACTTAGTATTGATGTGTATCTCATGCCATCTTTATTTATGTTTCACTGTGTTCTAATCTTCGTTGCGTAGCACAGACCATCTTAATTTTATGTTTTTCTTTGTTCTAATCTTTAATTCGTGGCTCAGACCATCTAATATTGTTGTTTTTCAGTGTTCTAAGCTTCGATGCTTTTCTCACACCATCTTAATTATTTTTTGCTTTTTTAAAAACTTCAATGGCTAGTTCCGATATTCTTAATTTTTGGTTTTGCTATGTTCTGTGGTTTGACGCTTAGCTCATTTGATATTTTGTCACTTTTTTCTGAACTTCGACTCGTAGTTCAGACCCCCCTGATTTTTGTTTTTTCTTTGTTATAAGATTTTGCATTATAATGCATAGGGATAAGAAGGGCCAATGTCCAATTATGAAAATTTGCGTAGTTAAATATAAACATCTTAATATATTCAGGAACTAAAATAATCACAAAATCTTAACTGCTGTGTGAATAAATATAGTTGGTCCCTACTTACTGCAATGAGAGTATTACTTTAGTAATACATTATTTTCAAATAAAAACCACATGCTTCTCCATATACAAAGTTTTATGACATTAGCCCTTATTTTCCTGAGGCAGTAAAACATGTAACATTCTTCAATCTTATCCTAGATTCTTTACAGTTTTCTCATTCTTGAGCACTACACGTTATAATAATAAGTGTTAATATTCAGAATATATGAAAACTACTGTACATTGAATTTTTAATCCACTATTGTAATAAATACAAATAAACATTCCTGCTCATATCAAACATAGTTAGTTTAAATAAAATAGAGTATAAATGTAGGTTGGAGAAGTCCTCAGTATATTTTTATCTACTATATTTATTTACGGTCTAGGATTTGACTTTGGAATAAGTTATTTTTCAAAAAATTAATGAACGAAGTTTTTGGTACTCAAAGTGTGAATATGTTAATTTTATTTTATTAGATTGTTAAATGTGATTACTTTTAATTTGAATCTGTTACATTCTTGCAGTTTGTGCGCTATTTTTAGAAGAAATGTATCGAATCCCGAACAATAAGTGGTATTTACTAATTTAAGTACAACGGAAGAGTAGCGATACTATTTTATTTATTGTAGAAATAATATAAAAATTAAGATACAAATAAATATTTCTATACAACAATGTAGCGATTATTCTGATGTTTCAAGTACTTTTTCTAAAAAAGCTCTTAGCTGAAAGTAAATGTTACTAACCCTCTGTAACGCACTTATAATATGTTCAGAATCTCTTGTGCCTTGGCCGAGTTCGTATCACGCTAGTACTTAGAAAAAAGCAAAACAAAAAATTAATTGTTTCTGAGCTATACATAAATACTTAGAACACTGCAAAACAAAGCATTAAAATTTTCTGAGCAATACGTCGAAGATTAGAACACAGCAGAACAAACAATTAAAATGTTCTAAGCTAAGCATCATCGTTTAGAACACAGCAAAGCTATATATAAAATGGTCGGAGTCATGTATCAAAGCTTAGAAAATATTTTAAAAGACAAAATGGTCCGAACTACGCATTGAAGCTTAAAACACAGCAAAACAAGAAATAAATATAGTATAAACTATGGATAAAAGATCAGAACACATTGAAACAATAAATAAACATGGTCTGAAATATGAATCAAAATTAAGAACACATTGACACAATAAATAAACATGGTCTGAGATATGAATCAAAATTAAGAACACATTGAAACAATAAATAAACATGGTCTGAGATATGAATCAAAATTAAGAACAAAGAAACAAAAAATCGAGATGGTCTCAGCTACGCGTTGAAGCTCAGAACAAAGCGAAAAAATTCAATATGTTCTGAGATACGTGTCTAAACTCACACCAAAACAGAATCGAAAATCAAAATGGTTTAAATGAGGGGGATAAGATTATGAGTGGTGAGCCAGTCCCATCCACGTCCCGAAATTAAATGTATTCCTGTCCTGAGCTGTTTCCGCGATATGATACTACATGTATTCCTGTCCTGGGCTGTTTCCGCGATATGATACTACATGTATTCCTGTCCTGGGCTGTTTCCGCGATATGATACTACATGTATTCCTGTCCTGAGCTGTTTCCGCGATATGATACTACATGTATTCCTGTCCTAGGCTGTTTCCGCGATATGATACTACATGTATTTGTAAGTATTTTGGGGGGCCTTGGAGCCTGACTCCTACACTTAGCATTGATTCCTATGGGGAAACATAACTTTTATAAAGTTGTTTTCTATAAAGTTGCGCTTCTCAGGAACATAACACAACGTTACAAGTATTTACTGTATTTTAATAAAGGTTTTAAATCTCTTTTCAGCCTCTTACTAATTACTCCACTTTTGCATTCAACTGTTTTCCGGGGGTCGTGTTGTGGGATGAGTGAGATTTTATAATTGCTGACAAATGTATTTTAATTTTTCATCTCCAAAACGCAGAAGGGACATTTCAAAAAGATGTCATCGCCCTCTTTTATAGGATGTGAGTGTGCTAAAGTCTGCAGATCTGGCTCTTAAAGCAAACACCCTGTATGGGTGCACCAACTATTTCAAGAGGCTGGCAAAATAACACTGCAAAACAAGACTTGAAGAAACCAACCACTTTTCTGAACAAAACATTTTCACTGATATCAGAACAGGACGCCCCTCACAGTAGTCAGGCAACAATAATAACAAAATAACAGGACGCCCCTCACAACAATAATAACAAAAGAACAGGACGCCCCTCAGAGTAGTCAGGCAACAATAATAACAAAATAACAGGACGCCCCTCACAACAATAATAACAAAAGAACAGGACGCCCCTCACAGTAGTCAGGCGTGTGGAGAAACTTGCTTTGCAATATATATTTATGCTAAGTGTGGAACTATTCTAGAAATTTTAAAAATAATTGTTCCAAGTATCATCTTTCTATGCTTATTACTTTCAAAGAACTCTACCATAAGGACATACCCATGTATAAAGTTTATTAATATTGTTTTACTACAGCATATTCCACAATATATATGAGGGGGTGAGTTCCAAAACTTGTCTCATCCACATGAAGTGATTTTGAGTAAAATGCGAAAAACTTTTTCTGACTCTACGTTGATGTTAAGAAGTCCAACTTTTAATTATATATTATGTGAATACAATTAGGATTATAAATCTAGAAAGAAAAATGTATTCATCAATTGGTACAAAAGATATTTAATTAAAATATTTAGATAAGAAGAGTTTTGCTACAAATCAATGTACAAAAGCAGTTATGGAAACAAACAAATAGGATAAGGTCAGTTTTGGTGCAAAGAGCATACATAGAGTAGAATGCAATAGAAGCTTCAAAACAAAATGAATAACATGAAAGTATTACGCAGTATAAAATATTACTCAATGTCTATTAAAAAAGTTAAATACAGTTAATGTAACACACAATGTTTTTAAATTTTCACTAAATTACTTGAGATATTTCAAATTCTGAGATCCTCACAGTCTTCAGGTAGTGGTATTTCTGCTTCATAAAAATCTTCTACCTCACTTTCTGTAGAATACAGAAGCACCTGCCTGTAGTAGTCCATTCCATCCTGTTCATCCCATCCTTCTCCAAAATGTTTGTTTAACAATTTCTTGACATCTTCAATTTTTTCTGCTTTCACTGGAACTTGGGATGGTAGCGGCTCAGGATTGATTGAATGTATACTTTTACCTTTCTTCAAAAATGGTTTAAAAGTTCCTGTATCCACTCGGTAGTTGATTTCTCCTTTCATGACAATGTTCTTGTTCTTGGTTTTCTTTAGTGTGATCCTCTTTGTTGGAGAAAACTTAAAGTGTAACTGACCAGGGGCTTTAATGACATCAGCTACAGAGGATTTCCAATCATGGATAGGCACATCTGAGCCTACATTTTTT
>CABEEJ010001204.1:63399-120297 GCA_901482245.1 Timema douglasi
TTACTCATATTACTTATAATAATTAACCTTAGCATATAACCTTTAGTGTCTAATTCACAGAATTATGTCTAAGTGATGTTAAGAAAAATTGTTAGTTTAATATTGTAGGCAGTGCTGCTATCTAGTAACGATAGTAAGCATTTATATTTGATTTTTAGTAGTGAACGAAGAACGACAGAAGAGTCGTGAATGACAAACACTCCTGACTCTTGCCAGAGCGGATGTACGAGAGCGAAAAAGTCGTGAGTAATGGTGGCGTGAATGACTCGCTCGCGAAGCCAGAGTCATTCGTTCACAGCTCTCCTTCAAGAGTCGTTCAATTTGAATGACTCGCTCACGAGCGACCCATCACTACAACATGGACACCTTAAACACTGCAATACGATATGTCCCTATTCACCGATCTAAATATTGCACTTTTGAGTTCACACTGAATGTAAAAACACGCAAATGTTTATGTTCGACTCCGTAATATCTGTAGATATAACAGGGCTTTAATCAGATACCTTGCTAGTAGTAGCGATCATTTCACTTACAATTGGTTTATGTAGAAGGGAGTACGCTTTAGAGCCACCGATACATCTTTAAATTTCAAAAACAACCAGGAACACGCTTCAGATTTTAATTTTCTCTTAAGAATTTTTATTTTGAGCATAAGTCTCTCTTTTAAAAGAGGGGATTGATCAAAATTTGACTCTCTAAAATGCTTAGAGCAAATGACATTAGATGCAGAGGGCACATATTTCTTTCAGTTAATTCTATTCAACCATTGCGTACCGGATATTTTTCCTGATTTGGGAAGTAATGCAATGATAAATTAGTTAAGTTATTTTTCTTCTTCAAACACTACACTGTTTGGTCACTATGCTTGTCTGAAAAAAAACAACGTGAGGTATGAAAAATTAATGAATAAAATACCTTCAAGTGCTTTTGACAGTTAACTAAATCATCAGGATATTTGACTTAAGAGTAAAATCATTAACAGTGTCTTAGTTATATTAGTACCAGAAAGTCGCTAGATTGTCGCTAAACTAAAAGTTAAATGTCAGATTTGTCGCCAAACCAATAATGCATACGTTAATCTGAACCGATAGTAAGATACATCACTGAACCCCGGGTACGGAGCAATTTCATTGTGATTATTTTGTGAATGACAGTTTAGAGCTCTTCTTTAGACCGAAGCTATACACTGCAAGTATGGTCGTTTATAAATCAACATTCTACAGCATTAAAATTTAAAATAATGCACATGAACTTGACAGAAAATTAAGTAAAGTTGTCAGTCGCCAGATTAGTTGCTAGGCACTAAAATAAATTAAAATTATTTGTTTCAAACTCGTAACAATGTAAAAACATATTTAAAACAAAGAGTCATGTGATATGTGTTCTATTATCAATTTTATTAAAACATTTGGATAGCTATGTTAGACAAAATTTAAAACCGGTTACTGATCACAAACGCAGTATTACATTATTGCACAGTAAAACACATAAGAAATTGTTTCACGGCATTTCAAATATCACTAAACGCTGACACTACTGTTAATGGCTTACGTCATCAGATACCAAGCCGTACGCAGTATCTCTAAAACTATACATGCTTGTCAAAACAAAAATATATGTGTCCCTTATTTTTATTCTGGTCTTCTAATTATTATTATTATTATTATTATTATTATTATTATTATTATTAGCACCGCGTCTTACTACCCATTCGGGTTATACGCACTTACGCTAATGTGTAATGGTAGGGTGATAATGAGATGAAATGGAGGACCTACAGTTTAACGTGGAATCCGAACCACGGTGGAGGCCTGGCATTCCCCACATTCACAAGATGTCTTGTCAGAGGTGAAGGAAGGGTTTGGTAATCAGATAAATCTGTGCCGGGACCGAGGATTGAACCCCGGCCACCAGCACAGAAGTCTGACACCTTACCCCCTAGAGCGCCAGGTCACCTATCTTCTAATTAAATATAACTTAATTTTAGGCTAAACTGCTCCTTTAATAAATCTTATAGCCAAGTGTAATAAAAATAGTGAAATTTTGTTGCTACACATGTTCTAATAGTTAACAAAGATTAGGCCTATTCTTATCATTCGTGCTGCGTTGTATCGAATTAAAAAATATTTCTATTTTGGTAGGGGGAGAAGTGGCAATGCGGCTTCGATGGGACCTGCCCTCCCCACCTTTCACCGGTGATTCACTAACAACATGGCATAAATTACTGATGTAACCATCGTTTTTTAGCATACTTAAGTTTCTATATCTCAAGTTAATATAGTTATATAATTAATAATTCCTTAGCTATTGTATTTTTATAGTCCTCGAGTGGGAACTTTAACAACTATATTTGGTCAATACACACCTTTTGTAAACAAATAAAAGAATGTGTCATCTAATTATTAGGATGCCTAATATAAACAAAAGTTAACTATACATTTTGTTCCGCCCATTATAGCTATGTGTAAATAAAATATTTGTTTGACAAAATATAAATATATGTTATTTGTTATTATAATTCTACCCATTCCAATCACCATCAACCTAATTTTTGTATTAAGAGCTGATTTGACAAAGTCTTGTTTTAACATTCTGCAAAAGGGTAAGTTTCAAATTAAAAGAAGATTTGTTTAGAGTTTCATATTAATCATATTGCAGTAAAATACCTAGTTGGTTTACTTTGAAAAAACAAAATATTAAAGTGTTTGTTTATTCAGGTATAATCTCAGAAAATTTATTTTTAAAACAACCAAACATAAATGTTACTTAAAACCCGGTTTTATTTAATTGCATTTTTATTTGGCTTTTTTAACTATAAAACATTTTTTTTTAATTTAATAAAAAAATGTTATATATATTAGTATCTGTATAGTTTGTAGTGTTAGTACTTCGTCTTATTTTAGTATGCTCAATGGTGAAAGGTTCGTCATAAGAAATGATAAGTGGCTGAGCTTTATAAGAGATTACGGACTTGTGGACTAGGACAGTAGTAACGCATTTATCCGAGAGGTTAGAGTACAAGACTGAAGAAGATCCAGTTATGAAACAGATGCTGCTGTTGGTGAGAACTCGTTGGTACCAGGACTTACAGGCACGTAGCCAGAAAAAAAAACCTCTTGGATTGGGCCCAATTTCAGATGAAAAATGACTAAACTGGTGATTCTAGATGCGCGAGCTGGTGACTTCCATATTTCTCACACGATATGCCCCCCNCCCCCCCCCCCCCAAGGACACCCGTAGTCGTTTTCCCCAGGGAGGACGGGGCGTTTGGAGAGTATTCCATGGGATGGTAAAATATATTATATTGAATCCTCAAAAGACTCTTTTTAAAGCAAACCTTATCTTCTAAAAAGAAGGGTTGTAACATAAAAAAAAGTTTCAGATCCACCCGAAGTTTTTGTGTTCTTACGAGATTAATTAAATCTAATCTGACAGGTTTGATTAAATTTTATAGGATTAACTTTTACGTTATTTTTATTTGAGGGAGTTGATGACGAATTGTTGACCCTTCTTTGATTTGTCCCACATTGATATGCACACTTGAATAGTTGAGGTAAAATATTCTGCAGACTCACGTTGGGAAGTTATTTCTTGTTGCATGTTTCGTCCAAGCGATCGTGTATGTTTTTATGTTTTAATAAGTGCTATTAGACTACTATGGATATCTCCTTTTAATGACAAGTGGTGAGAGATTATTGCCCGATTGCCGACAAATTCCCTCAGTGATCACACTCTTAATAGCAAAGCTTTGTGGCACCCATTAATATTCCTACCATTTTAAATCATCATAATATTTAGTAAATAAAATATGAATATTAAAATGCTCAAGCCCTCACCCAGAATTTAAAAAAAAATTGAAGCCTTAAAAGTATCTGGGGGTTTGAGCGCTACAGTAGCCCCATGGCTTCTTTGGTGCTGACAGCTGACGGCTTTGAAAAGTTACCAGATCAAATTATGATCCCTACGCTGAGCCATATGATCTGTAAAAACATGTGGTTATCAGCTGTCAGTTCTGACAGTCGAAATTTAGGTAAATTCCTAAATGTCAACTGTCAGAAGTCAGCTGTGAGCTGTCAATCAGCACCAAAGAAGCCACTGTTAAGCAGATCTTTGATTTCTTTATTTGTTATTAAACTACCTATAATATAGGTCTTCCCCCTGTGGCAGCCCTTGGTTCCCCTTTCTTTGGGCTCCCCTCCTAGCTATGAAAAGCGTTATATCCCCAGACACTCCCCCCCCCTTTCAAACAAACATTCTAACACAAAGGTAAATACTTTTAGTTTTTATTGAGGCTCGTACTTTGTATTTTAAAAAAACATATAAAGGATCTAGATTTTGGAGGGACCCTGGGCCCCTAGTCACCCCCCTGGCTAAGTCCCTGTATACCTATGACATCATTAATGTAAGTTTAGGGGGTATTGATTTCAATAGTCTGAAATTCCTCCTTGTAACTGTGTCGAGTTCAGAAGATTTAGTTATGTTACGTTAAAAGTTAACGTTAATCAATGGCGCGTGGTCAATTCTGGACAGAGGGAAGCAATGAGGCTTTAACAAAGGGGGTCTGATAGACCCTAGTTTAATTGTAAGCTCACACTGATCAATTTTTTTTAAATAGTTAAAATACTATGGGAAAAAAAGGAAGGGGTGTGGCAAAAACTATGCCTGGAATAAAACAAAACATTGGTGATCTTATAAATACTACTCAAGCATTATAGTGTGGTGCAGTGCAACAATGTTGGGAAAATACCCTCAATTTAATAAGAAAGTGTTCGAACACCAACCTAATCAACGAACCATACTAGACGAGCTCTATGTTTATGCCTGCATGTTCACCAATGAATATACAAGGTTTTACTTTAATAGAACACACTACATAGTGGGACCGTTTAGTCCAGGACGCTGATTGGCTGATATTAATAGCAATGGCGCTCTGAATGGCTGTTGATACTGGGTCATGGCTCTCCCCCTTCCCCCTTATCACCTTTCTCAGTTTTGTATGTGTTACAAACTCTCCCTTCACACAGATGCGGGTACACTTACCCCTCATATATTTACTTCCCTTATCCTACCCCATTCGTATAATTAAGTTATTGTATGAGTAGTGATAGCTACAATTTTTAGTACTTATATGTTCGGTCTAACACAAGATATTAAGAAATTCTAAGTACCAATTTTCCTCACTAGATGGCACAGAATGAAAGCTATTAAGTAATGAATACAAGTTAGGCTTATCATAATAATGTACTTGTAAATAGTGATATATTGAAGGATTCAGACAGTAACGCATGTGTTACCCGTACACTATTTACCATATTTATTGAGTTTATTTCTAAATGCCCCATTTGGAGTTGATATAATTGTGCACACACATGTATTATTACTCGCAGACAAAGTGTGTTTATAATTTTATATAAGGGCTTTAACTTGATGTCTTTGAGAGCGAAAGATTTCGTCAAATCCTTTTGTTGGCTCTGGTGAAAATCTTGTCTTCCACATCTAGAGGAGTGATATTGAATTATTTGTCAAATCAACTATAATTAAGATTTTATCTATTTATTTTCATACAACACACACTATAATTAAGAATTTACCTATTTGGTTTCATACAACACAATTAAGTGAAAATGGTCTACCTATGTAAGAACTCTTCAAAATCTTTTACCAAGCTTACCAACCTGGCACGTCATATACGTTTACAACATGGGAGTGCACTTAAAGAGTGTGATGAGTGTGGACAAGTTTTTAGTCGGAGTGAAAACTTACAGCGACATGTTTCCTCACATAGCCGGGAGGCGAAGTCGTTCGAGTGTGATAAATGCAGTAAAATATTTTCACGGCGGGATATTCTATTACGACACAAGCTGAAGAACTGTACTGCAACAGGAGCAACTTCACTGGGGAATGTTGCCAACATTTCAAAATCAAGAGAGTAGGAATATATTGAGAATCTCGATAATGATGAAGATTACGACCACTGTAATTTTTCAGAAGCTTTGAATGGAACAGTCAAAATCATCGAGCTCCCTCCCTCAGAAGACTCGCTATTTTTAGTCTTTATTAACGAAATTAAAAGGAAGTTGGAAGCAACGCTTGCCCAAAAACTTAATGTAATGGGTAATATAAAATGGTATACATCTGCCTGTGTAGAGTACTCTCATGTTGAAAGGGAGGGTGATGAAACAATCACCCCTTACTTTCGCAGTAAGTGTATGGTCACTATATGTCCTGACGCATTAAAATCACAGATTGAGGATGCATGCACTTACATGATTGAAGAAGCTTCTTTCCACCACAAGGGTTTGAGAACCGTGTGAAATATTTAGAGCTTAAACTAGCTAAATATATTCCTCTGACTGCGTCCAGCTATATTCCATTATCAGAAGAGTTTAGAAATAAACTTTCCCTAATTGATATAAGAAATGATGACAGTAAACGTTTTCTTTAGTCTGTGCTAGCATTTCTATACCCAGCTGACAAGGACGCTGTTTGAGTGAATAAGTATATATCACTGGAAGGTAAACTAAATATGGATGGTATTGAATATTCTGTGCAAATACCGCAAATAGCTAAGTTTGGAAAACAAAATAATGTATTTATTAATGCTTCTGGCTACCAAGGGGAAATATTCCCTTCAAGGGTAACTAAGGTTAGTCGTGAAAATCGCGTGGATTTGTGGTTTCTTTCAAATGTGGATGGGGGACATTATTGTCTTATTAAGAACTTGAGCAGATTGCTAAGCTCACTGACCATACACGATGGTGAATCATACTATTGCAAATATTGTTTGCATAGATTTTCTAAAGAAAATCTCAAGGATGAACATAGTGAGCGGTGTGCTGATCTAGATGGTAAGAAGATACAAATGCCCGAGGAAGAGGATACAATACTGAAATTTTCGACATACTAACATATGCTAAAAATCCCGTATGTGAGCTATGTATATTTTGAGTGTTTTAATATTAAAATATCAGGGTGTGCACCTAACCCCGATCACTCATCGACTATAAAAAAGGCGAAGCATACGCCATCAGGATTTGCAGATGTAGTCGTTGATTCGGAAGGTAAATGTGTGAAACCTCCTGTTGTCTATAGTGGTGAAAATGTTGTGGATATCTTTCTTCATAAACTTGTTGAAGAAGAAACCATGAGCATCGAGATGAAGAAAAATGTTGTCCCTATGCGCATCATTTCTGAACAAGAAAATGAATTTATTTCGGGTAGCTCATGTAGTATCGGCGAGAAGGATTTGAGTCAAGACCACGTCCATGACCACTGTCATCTCAGTGGGGATTATCGGGGTGCATCTCATAATAAGTGCAATAATCAGTTTCAATATACCAAGAGAATACCAGATATATTACACAATCTGGAAAATTATGACGCCTATATTATCATGCAGAAAATTGGTACATTTTCAGACCGAAGAATATAATATATTCCAAACAATATGGAGAAGTATATCTCATTCAGTCTTAACTATTTACAATTTATTGACTCGTTCCAGTTTTTAAGCACATCTCTTGAAATATTGGTCGAGAATTGGTTGCGTGTTAGGAGAACTCAATTTAAAATACTCTATGAAAACATACATTTTGATACAGTAGATCTTCTACGAAAAGGTGTGTTCCCCTACGACTACATGGATTGCAGCAGTAAACTGAAAGATATTCAATTACCACCAAAATACGCCTTCTATAATCAGATGCACCAAAAATATATTTCAGAAAGTGACTACGCTCATGCTAAAACTGTGTGGGAAAACTTTGAAATTAATACTATGGAAGATTATCAAAATTTACACGTTTTAAGTGATATTCTACTTTTAGCAGACGTCTTTGAATACTTTCGCTCTTTATGTTTTGAGTACTATAAATTAGACTGTCTACATTTTTTCACAAGCCCTAGACTAGCATGGGCGGCCTTTTTAAAGATGACCTAGGTTGAGTTGGAGCTACTAACTGATATTGAAATGCATGTATTCATTGAAAAAGGAATACGTGGTGGGGTTTCTATGATTTCTAATAGACATTCTGAAGCAAACAACCCTGATATGATGGATTTTAATCCTGAAAAGGAGGTGAAGTATATCACATACTGGGATTGTATTAATCTATATGGGACTGTTATGTCTGATTGTCTTCCTCAGAGTAATTTTAGGCGGTTAAACAAGACTGAAATAACAGAGCTCAATATAATTTCAGTTGCTGATGATAGCACTGTGGGCTATATATTAGAAGTGGATCTAGAGTATCAGGAAGAAATTCATGACGAGCACAGTGACTATACACTTGTCCTGAAAAAGTCATAGCTACTCCTGAGATGTTATCCCCATTCTCTAAGTATATAAAATCCAAGCTGAACTCACCCACCGGCGGGAAAACAGAAAAGCTAGTTTCCAACCTAAACAGCAAACAACATTATGGTGTATACTACCGTAATTTAAAACTGTATATTTCCTTGGGTATGAAGCTTCAAAAGATACTCCTAGTCTTAACTTTCAATCAGAGCGCTTGGTTGAAGCTATATATTTATTTTAATACTTCCCAACGAAAAAATGCAGTAAATTGATTTGAAAAGGACTTTTTCAAACTCACGAACAATGCAATATTCGGGAAGTCAATGAAGAATCATGTAAATGAAATTAAATGAAAAAAGGCTGAAGAAGCGTGTTGCTTCACCAGCATTGATTGCTTATACGATCTTCACGTAAGAGTTAGTTGGGGTTCACATGAGAAAAATAAGCCTTGTTTTGAATAAACCTATCTATGCAGGCCTTGCAATCTAAGATACAAGCAAGGTTATCATGTATAACTTTCGTTATAATTATGTTAAAAGGAAATATGGACAAAATGCAAAGCTGTTATTCACAGACACAGACTCCCTCTGCTATTAACTGAAAACAGAAAATGTGTATGCGGATATGTTTGATAATATAGACCGATTCAACACTTCAGACTATCCAGAAACACATATTTTACACAGTGCATACAATAAAAAAAAAAGTATCAAGTAAAATAAAGGATGAGATGAATGGAGAGAGTATTTGAGAATTTGTGGGACTTCGTCCAAAGCTTTACTCCATTCAAAAGGAGTCTTGAAGAGAATAAAGTAGGTCAATGTGTGTCAAAAACAACTCTAAAAAAGAAAATTAAACATGTCTATTATAAAAATATTTAAAGCAGGGGATTTTACACTACGCCAATAAGTTTGTGATAAGTTGTGAGAAACATCAATTGTAGAGTATCTCTTTGAATAAACTTGCACTTTCTCCAGGAGATGACAAACGCTTTATTTCAGATAATGGATGCGATACTCTTGCATACGGTGGCTACAAAATAAGACAAATGTGTTCATCAATGAAGACACACACAAAAAAAATCACCCTTTATATTTTGTACATAAGTATATTGAAAAGGAAGTTTGTGTATTAACTTTTGTAATAAATATTTTTATTATGTAAAAAGCTCGAGGGCTTGTGAATATCATAGCCTGATTTCATCAGGTGAAACAGCACGGCTTTATCAAAATTAAATAGTTTAGTTAAATTTAGTTATAGGTGGGAGGTGACGTTACTCGTTTTCTCGCAGTGCCTCCTGGGAAAGGTTTTAATAAACGGCTAAACGAGTAACACCCAATACTTAGTAATATTATAATAAAATTTTAATGATTTATAAAAGTTTGATAAACACCTGGTTTGCCACCCCCCCCTCTTCTCCTCTACTCCACCCCAAAACATGTTCCCCGATCCACCACTAATCAATGCTATTCTTTGAGAAAAGTGACCCACCTGTTCTATTGGAAGAATCAATGTGAAAGAAAGTGATCCAACTCCACAATGAGGAAGATAAAAGCTAAAACACCCAAAATAATACTCTACGATTCGTATTATTCGCATGGGAGAAAATAACCCATTTAAATAGTAAGTAGGATGCAAGATAAAACGTGAAAGGAATGTCAAATTTTCTAAATAAGATTTCCTGATCCGCCCCAGATAAATTCTATTCTTATGGGAGTTCGTAATGTGATGGGTCAATGCTATTCTTATGGTAGAAAGTGATAAAAACATACAAATATCCTACAGGCATCTATAAAATAAACAATCTTTCACCCAGACGAGAGCTGGTTAGTGGGGCGAAATTAATCATCCTTGAGGTTATTCAGATCACTCAACACAACAACTCTATGAATTCAACACTCAGCAGCTTAGTTTTATAGTAATATTTCGAGTGCTGAATCTCTGCACTTTCAAAGTTTTATATGACAAACGGGGAAATTAGGAGAAGAGGGAGTTACACTACGCCCTCCGTTGGAGCCAGGAGTTTATATAAGGGGTTGGGTCCTATACAGTTTCTTCAGCGAGTAGGCCGGTATAAAAATGTAAGAATTCGCTCTGACAGAGAATAGAAAGCTATAGAAGACTTTATGGTACCAAACTAAATGGCGTATACTATGAGTACATAAATAAATTCCAAAATCTTCTTCTCATTCAAACTGATTTACAGCCACCATATTGTAATAATGGCAGACTAGTTCAGTTTTTATTTTTAGTTTTTTCGAAAACTATACATCTAACAAAAATGTGTGATTCAAGATTCAAAGAACAATAAATTTCACAAAAAAGTTGCTAATATTCCCTTTTTACTTTCGCGTTATCTTACAGATAGAAAAAAATGTTGTGATCGTTAAAAAAATTGAACTCAAGATTTTGATGAATTTCAACGTTTCATGACCCCCTGAATCCGAAAAAGTGTTTTTAAATTTCCGTTTGTTTGTCTGTCTGTACTTCGGACTAGATCCTAAACTATTTTACCAATTGGACTAAAAATTGGTATTTAGGGCTTTCATAGGGTTTTCCCGAGGGATTTTGGAAGTGGATGTCTGTCTAACCCTAAAATTAAGGGTAGTTTACTGAAGGGCAAAAAGAGAAAAAACTTGATCAGCTCTAGCGATTTTGATTAAATTTTATTTCTAAGTATTGGTCAATAATATAAACAAAATAGCTACCCTCCATTATCCGGAAAAATGACTTTAAGGGTTCCAGTTTGATGCGTAAATTCTTATTTTTTATCACATCTTTGAAACTATTTGCGATATAAAATTACTTATCATTGCAAATATGTAAGGATATTAATAAGACAAATAATTTATTTGAATCATATTTTTATAAAACCAATAATTTTACATATAAACGCAAATATAAGTGTTTTTCAACTTTTCGAACACTAAAGGTAAAGTATTGCGACCATAAAATAAATCTAACCCGAGATGTTGATGGATGTCGACGTTTCATGACCCCCCGAACGCTAAAAGGTATATAGAAAAAATTGATTTTCTCAAAATCGGCTATGACGATTTTGATTAAAATTCGTATCTAGGCGTTGATCAAGATTATAAACAAAAATGGCTGTTTTCATTTTCTTATGTAAATCACTTTTAAGGTACTTTGCAGAAGCGTAAATTTCCTTATCTCTGCAACTATTTAATATATTAAATAACTTATCACCCGCCTCGGTAATGTAGTTAGCCAACGCGATTGTTTCATGTTGAACTAGACTGCCGAGAATGGGAAGATCTAAGTTCGAATCTCGGCCGCGTGAACTGTGGGTGGTTTTCCATAAACGATTTTCCAGTCTCTCTACACGAAAATGCAGATTCACTTATTTAAATTCGACCTTCCCAATTCCTAACCCAATAAAGTAATTAGTATTTAAGCGTATAACCCGAAAGGCTATTATTATTATTATTATTATTAGCACCGCGTATTACTATCCGTTCGGGTTATACGCACTTACGCTAATGTTAATGGTAGGGTGATTGTGAGATGAAATGGAGGACCTAGCTTAACGTGGAATCCGAACCACGGTGGAGACCTGGCATTCCCCACATTCACAAGATGTCTTGTCAGAGGTGAAGGAAGGGTTTGAGTAATCAGATAAATCTTTGCCGAGACTGAGGATTGAACCCCGGCCGCCAGCATAGAAGTCTGACACCTTACCCCTAGACCGCCAGGTCACCGACCCGAAAGGCTTGTAAGACACTGTGCTAAATAAATTTAAAAAAAATTTATCATTGCAAAGTTGTAGTACTATTAAAAATAAAAATTCTTGTATTCTAAATACAGGTATATCTTTAGTTGTACAACGATACTACTTAAGTTTTAACACAATAATTCTCTAATGCCATAGAGTAAGTTGTAGCGTTTATTGGAAATAAGCTACGAAAGTGCACGAATAAAAAAGCAAGACTGGACACTATTAGAAGTAAACAAGTGAACTCACCTCGGCCCCATTCAGCTGCTTCAACTCACTAATGTTCTCCCCGCACAAAACAATAACATGCCACTATGAATTCGACCGACCAACTAAACGAGTAAATATCGTGCAAGACTGAACAGTGCATTATCATGAGGCGTGTTGGGAAAGAATGTGGCGCGCAGGCGCAAGAATGTGATGTGTTGAAACATGTGGCCTAGAACAATCTACCAGCTCCTCCGATATTCCACCGTTGTCTAGTTATCCCCTGCCTCTCTTCATTTGTTTTGTGTTTACTGTTGTTCTGTTTACCCCTCTTCCCCCTTTCAGAGCTAGAATAAGCGTATATAATGGTGTAGTCCGATATTAACGGGCAATCTTGTCAGGATCTTGTCCTCGGACGCACGTAGATGTCCAGGATGGTTTTAGAAGGTACAAAATTCATTTTCGGCAAATGTATATAGAAATTCTGTTTGGCGAATTAATGTTTAAATGTCATAAAACTTTATAACTTGAAAGATATTTATGTAGAAATACTTTATTCTTTAGGATACGTCGTGGTATATAATGTTTATCTTCTATTTAGTCGTCTTCGACATGAAGCCCCATCAGGGTTTGCGTGATGTCACAATTGTCTATTTACAAGTCAGAGTTTTGAAAGATTAGAAACTTATAGCACCATACGGCGTGAGCAGTGCTAGTTATCTATGGCCTGCGCGGCAGGAAAACCATTGTTGTCAAAGAAACATTAGTTACTTGTTGCCTACCTGGCGTGAAAGTTTTTTATTGTTGTCAAGGAAATATTAGAAACTTGTTGCCAATCTGGTATTAAAGTTGTACATTGTTGTCTAAGCAATATTAGTAACGTATATGTTTTGCATTGTTGTGAAGGAAATGTCAGTAACCTATAGCCTGCGTGGCAGGAAACTCTTGTATTATCAAGATAGAGAAATAGTAGTAACTTATAGTCTATCTGGCGTGAAAGTTTTTAAAAAGGAATGTTAGTAATCTATAGCCTGCGTGACAGGAAAATAGTGTATTGTCATGATAAAGAGATATAGCCCATACGGCATGAAAGTTTTATATTGTCATGGAGGAAATATGAGTAACGTACTGATTTTGATTATAGCCTTTACTACTTGTTGGGAGTAATCTTTTATAATATTCCATTACATTGAATGTTAACCAATTTTAGGGTTACTGGCGGTGCCCACAACTATCTTTTTTGTCGTAAGATTCATATTACATATTATACATATATTTATACAAAATGTTTACAATTGTTCAATATTTATTCAATATCAATAAAATAAAATGTTATTTTCTGACATATTTCTTTATATCGATATGTTATATCCTTCACTGGTTCCCATAGTATATATTCATATCTATATTACTAAATAGTTGAAGTGTGAGTTCAGGGAAACAGAAACTGAATAGACCTGAGTACGGCCTATTTGCTTTTGTTACTATCCTATCGGCTCCTCTGCAATTATTGTCCTCTATTTTATGTTTTGTTTTATTGTGCATCAGCCTTATTCTTTGGGAAGAGTAAGGGCGGTGTAACAAAATAAATAAATTTCTTAAAAAGGTTGATGTTCTAAGATGTGCAACCCCTAATAAAATGTCAAAAATTGTAACCGGAAGTTGAAATTTTAATACAAAGTTCCAAATATACAAATGAGTACTTTAAATCTTTAAAGATAAAATTTAAATCCTGGCATTAAAAAATGTTTTAAGTAAGTATAGCACAATTTTTGCTCGGGTTCGCTAGTGTATATTATTTCGTTTGAGTAGGTATCTCCATTTTTAAACAATGTACTGAAAAAGTCTGTGCGGAGTTCCGTAACATTTATTTGCTCGGATGGAAGATAAAGAGATTTATGATTATGTATATTTAAAATATTAACTTAGTATGTTGAGGGTTATGGTTGAAAAAGGAGTATTTAGGTAAATAAATGGTACGAAACTCCGCTGAGATTTCTCGCTCTATTGTTTAAAAATGGAGATATTTACACAAAACTGGTAATATATGTGAAACAAAATAATATACACTAGCAAACCCAAGCATCTATGGTACTTCAAGGTCGTACCTCCCATTCTTTATGAGCTATCAGTGGGGGGATGTTCCAGCAGTTACAGTAGCCCCATGGCTTCTTTGGTGCTCACTGACAGCTCACAGCTGACTTCTGACAGTCAACATTTAGGTATGTACCTACTGTCAGAAGTGACAGCTGCTAAACACATGTCTTTACAGATCATATGGTTCGGCGTAGGGATACACAATTTGGTTTGGTGACTTTTCAAAGCCGTCAGCTGTCAGTCAGCACCAAAGAAGTCACGGGGCTACTGTAAGTATGTGGCCTACTGTTAACATTTACATAATTTCATTTGTGGATTGTTCTGTGAATTATGCAATCCAGTATGCACCGTAATTATCCTGCATTTAACACAGTGCAGTAATTATATTGTTGTAATTAATATCCGCAGTATGTAGGTTAATATAGATTAAACTATCTTCAAGCAGTAGTTTTTTTTAAAAATAAAACATATATATATATATATATATTCGATCCCGGAAGGTTTCTGCAAGTAAGAAATTTACTGGGTCTAACTTCCTATCCGGATTATACTGATAATCGTGTACTAATTGTGTCAATGATGATGAAGGTTGAATTTAAAGGAAATGTACCTGCATATACACAGGAGAACCATTTAGGGAAAACCACCCTCAATATACTTAACTGGGATTCAAACCATGGTCTCCCTGTCATTCCTATCTATTGTAAAAGTGACGCCTTAGACGAAGAGTTATTCACTCAGTTATCCAAGTGGGTCACCCAAAAAATCATAATATTTGGGCCATTATTTTTAGCCTTATTACTCTAATAATGTTCAAAATAATGGCCCAATTGGACGGTTTATTTTGGTTGTACATTTTATTGATCTATTTCATTGATATTGAATATAAAAGTTAGACAGTTGCACAAAAGATACATTGGTTTAGAGTTAGTCGTGTTTGGCAGTATAAATCATATTTATTAGATTTTCATCACCGAGCTTCCTTTTCTGACTGTTAGAAAGTGTAGTTCTAGAGGGAGGACGAACACACGTAAGCTATAAGGCTTCCAAGCAAAGTACTCCGCTATTACTCTAAAGAACACGCAAACATCAACTGGTAAGATGTCTCGTGCTCTGTGGAGGTGAGTATTACTACGAGTCATCCCCGCTCACCCTGTTGTCTGTCCACCTGCATTGTTACATCAACTGGTAAGATGTCTCGTGCTCTGTGGAGGTGAGTATTACTACGAGTCATCCCCGCTCACCCTGTTGTTCTGGCCACCTGCATTGTTACATCAACTGGTAAGATGTCTCGTGCTCTGTGGAGGTGAGTATTGCTACGAGTCATCCCCGCTCACCCCGTTGTCTGGCCACCTGCATTGTTACATCAACTGGTAAGATGTCTCGTGCTCTGTGGAGGTGAGTATCGCTACGAGTCATCCCCCCTCACCCCGTTGTCTGGCCACCTGCATTGTTTCAGGTCACACACACAAATATGTAACATGACACTTCTCCAGAGATGGCTGGACTTTTAATTCATGGGCCGCCAATAATAGAATAGCCTTAGATTATTATTTAACCATCAAAGACAAGTAGTCAATAGCATTCAAACAATTTGTTGTGTAAACTGGATGGAATATCTGTTTGGGTAATAACGCTGTAGACTAGCATAGAGGCTATTTTTAATGTATGGGGATAAAGAGATTAAATTATTATCATTATTATTAAATTCACTCGGACCTAGCAGCTAGCACACATTTTGTCAAAATATATTGGTCCTAGTCATAACTAACTTGATTATAATGCGATTACTCAATATTTTCTCAGTGTTTGACAGTAGAAGTAACATCTAACACAATAAAAATAATAAATCGTACACCCGGGTGACTACTTAATGCAGGTTTTTATTTGTAGCTCTGCTCTCTTGGTGCAAGGTCATGTCTGGGTCTTCCCCTAGTTCTTGGAGCCTGGAGGTTGCTAAATTTATACCAAGACTTTGATTCCTCCAGAGTTGTTGGTGTATTCCTTCTACCAATATATGTTGTGAATGTTCCTTCTCAGGTCTGAGAAGAGCGAAGAATTACTTACGAACCCCAACCAATGAAGAGAAACTTTCAGGGATGGCTTCGTTTGCTATAAATGCAGAATTGCTGGATACCATTTCGTTTGACAGTTTAATTAAATATTTTGCTGTGGTAGAATCGCACAAAGTGAGTACATATATGAGTGTCTATTTAGCCCTAAAATTAAGAGTAAATTAATACAAATCAAAAAGAAATAAAATCGTTTTTCTCAAAATTGCTTTCATATCTAGGCATTGATTAAGAATATAAATAAAATGGCTATTTTCATTTTCCTATGAAAATGACTTTTAGGGTACTTTACAGAAGCGGAGATTTCCGCATCCCTACGACTGTTTGAGACACTAAATAACTTATAACTGCACAATTGTAGTACTATTAAAAATAAAATCTCTTATATGAAATATATTTTTATAAAACCAACACTTTCTGAGATATTCACTAATATATTAACGAAATTTTGTGAGCTTTGGTTGTAAAGAGATACTACTAAGTTTAACGTTAAGTTAATGCAATAATTCTATAGTGCCATTAAGTAATTAAATATAAGTAGGTCTCTCAAAAGGTTTATGCTATTTTTCCTTTAATCTCTTAGATCATTACTGTACAAACATTTCTCCTATCTCCTTCATTTTAGACTCAATAGTCAATATTTACATTTTTTATTGGTCAAAAATTATAAATGAGGAATTTAATAGCAATGTGATGACCTGAAAATGTCCAACACCTAATTAAATGGACCCAATATCGATCTTTTTTATTGGTCGAAACATACAAATAAAATTAATTCTTTAAAAATAAAATTATAAAATTTAAAACTGTTTTTACGTAAGTATAGTGCAATTTTTGCTTGAGTTTGATAGTGTATATTATTTAGTTTCACATATATTACGAGTTTTGGGTACATGGTTGGCTAGGATGAGAAATTAACAAGGAAATTTGTGTGGACTGACGAGGAACAATTCAAACTTAATGGTAGTGTGAACCATCACAATTTTGTCTACTGGGCTTTTGAAAATCCTCACGTTCGTGTGGACCAGGCAGTGAATCTACCAGGGCTCAATGTGTGGTGTGGTCTGTCGTCGCGTGGTTCGAGTGTTCCCTTCTTCTTCGAGAGTACCATAACTGGTCAGGTGTGCCTCACTACCATCGAGAGGTCAGGTCATACTTGGATGACACTCTATCCAGACGGTGGGTAAGTCGCAGAGGTGCTTTCGAGTGCCCACCTCGGTCTCCTGATCAAGGATGGCATGTATCGACAAAAACCAGCTACATGAAACAATCGTAGCGTCGTCATGTGCTGCCATTACGCCAGATACACTGACACGCGTAGTTCAGTCTGCAGTTCGGCACCGCCGACGTTGTTTAGACGCCGCTAGTGGTCATTTCGAACATATACCATAACTCTCTCTGTGCCAAAAACTGTACCTGCAAGTCAAATTTGTCAGAATATATGAACTATCAAACAGTGAGTACATTTTTGGACACCTCTGTGAACATCTATAAAGATGTATTTAGTCAATTTTTTAGAAATTTTGTTATTGGCAGGTATTTCATCATAAGAGCTCATGTTATTTGTTGGGGGAATTTAAACTGTCTGTTATAAAGATAAATCCGATATTCAGAGTTATCTGTTGAGGGAGATTTCACTGTATTTAAGTTTAGAATTGATTGGTAATTTCAACCAAATATTTCCCATTCTGTTGTGAGCTGTACTTACTAAAATATGGTAAAATGCACTAATCCAACTAGTGCTGCACAGAACCACAGTCTATCTGACACCGGATATACCTATATTAAACGTGTAATTCTGTAACATTTCAAGGTTTTCTAATTTAATAAAATTGTTTTACAAGCGCCGCTTGATAGGGATTTTTACCACGTTTCTTTATTCCATTAAAAAAAAATAACTAGGATCAACCGAGAAATTTGTTTTTCCACCCTTGCTCAACATTAAAATAACATTTTGTATCGTTGTTGCTTACCCAAACAAGAAAGCCTATTTAAAAATATTATGTTATCTCAGAGTAAATTAATAACTATAACATATTTTAAAGACAAAGCTATTACTCAATAAAAAAAAATACAACTCCCAAGCTTACTAAATAGCTTTAAACATCATGATTTTAAATTTATTAACAGAATACTTAGAAAAGTTATTTTGTATATTTAAAGAATTTTTATAACAAACATGTTAGTTTTTATTTAGCAATGCAAAATAATTTCAGATTAAGCTGATATATCATAGAATTGAAAGTACTTAAGTCTAGCTATATCTATTTATCAAAATGCTCATCTCATTCAACTCACAATTTTTATGATTGTCTATTTATGAAACTTATAAAATATAGCTACACACAAAATAGTTTAGATGCTAAATTCTGAATTTTGATTGTAAAGTAAGGTTATGTGGTATAGAGCACTAGGCTAAATCATGGTTTAAATTAGGAGGGATAGCCAGCACACTTACCTAGGTGATACTGGAGTAGAAATTGTTTAGATATAACACTAAAAAACACATAAACACATTTTTAAGGACAAGCTTTCACTGTCACAGACAGCTTCATCAGGTCAGGAGAGTAGACTGATGCTTTTGGTTGAACTGTAAGGTTGACTCAAAGTAAGTCATTCTAAAACTACTTTATCATAGTTTTTCCTCGATTATTATCACCATTCTATGATTAAAACTAAAAACTTAACATTTGTGAAGAATTATGTGTGGTTAACTTAAACATTACTAGCTCAGGTATAATACAAGACAACTATGACTCGGCAGCTTCATAAGGCATTTTCCAGATTCCCTGATGACATCACTGGTTTGGTGGAATATTCCAGGTTTAACAATAATAAACTCAATGGCGTTTGAGAGTAAATTTAATGATCAACTGAGAATATATATTTTTTATCAAAACTTTTTACGTATGATAGATAGAATATTATTTTCTTCATGTACAGTTTCAGTTGATGCTGTGATTGACAAACTTGTCCGGGAGACTTGATATAAGCTGCAACAAACACAAATCAATTAAACCCAAATTTAGTTTGAAAAATTTAATCAAAATAGTTGGTCTTATTCAACTACCAATATGTGCAGCTACAGTAGCCCCATGGCTTCTTTGGTGCTGACTGACAGCTTTGAAAAGTTACCAGACCAAATTACGTATCCCTACTCCAAACCATATGATCTGCAAAAACACATGTTTGGTAACTGTCAGAAGTCAACTGTGAGTTGTCAGTCAGCACCAAAGAATCCATGGGGCTACTGTATGTATGTTACTGGCTTTCATGCTAAATCCAAACAAAGAAAATGGTATGATTAAACCTCCCTTAATGGACAACTCTTAATAGAGGATTCTTCTTTATCATGGGCAGTTTAAATTTCCCTGGCAAAACACCTGAATATAGGAATTTTTAAATAACAAACACAGACACTGCTAGAAATACACGATTATTTATAAGAATCTTTAAATAGCGGTCAAAGATTTGTTTATATATTTTAGAAATGCCGTCTAGCACGCTTAGTGAGCAGTCCCCACTTCCCTGCAAACAAACAGATTTCTATAATGGCCTTTGTTGTCAAAGGAAGATGTAGAACTCAAAAAAAAAAAATTATGAAGTAGAAATATGTCTTTAAAATTAAATTCTAAATTACACATACAAAAAAAAAAATGTTAAATTATTTAAATCGGACCCTTAGCAAGAAAATATCCATGTTTTGAGCTCATTGATGATATATTTTGAGTTTATTCAATAAAAAAAATTCAAGATAAAAAAATGGTCTTGTCTGTTTTGAGGTGAATATAATATAGTTTTTGTTTTAGTCATTACTGTAACTACAGTAGCCACATGACTTCTTTGGTGCTGACTGACAGCTCACAGCTGACGGCTTTAAAAAGTTACCAGACCAAATTATGTATCCCTACGCCGAACCATATGATCTGCAAAAACACGTGTTTAGCAGTTGTCACTTTTGACAGTCAAAATTCAGGTATATACCTAAATGTTGACTGTCAGACGTCAGCTGTGAGCTGTCAGTCAGCACCAAAGCAGTCATGGGGCTACTGTATGTTTAATGTTCTACAGCAATGTTAAATTTGATACTAGCCTATATTGTATTTTCTTTACCTTAAGTCATCGGAGTATATTTATTAAAAAATATATACAAATTTCAATTTCTTTTAAATATTGTTTTTACTTGAATGGCAAAGCTTTGTTGCACTCATAAGGAGTTAAAGCCATTTACATTTAAGTGTGATTCAACCTGCCAAGTGCAGTAATAATATATACACACAGTAAACAAGCTTCTGAAGAATAAACTATGTACTAACAGTATGGTTTTTTAAATAGCCAATACTTTTTAATAACAAACTCTTTTTAATGCCAGAAGGTGTCTTTATTAAGAGATTTCACCGTATAACATAACTATTAATCCTAATAAAAATTTGACGAAATACAAATTTGACCATTTTTATTGTAGGTATGGTAAGTGATTTAATGAAATAATGATTCATACTTTGCACTTTTGAGTTAAGTTAGTTCTAGTCTAACTTTACTTCAAATGTAAAATAACATTATTTTTGAATTTTTGTATTTTAGGTTTTTGTTAATTATGTGTTTTGATGTTTTGTTAAGTTTTCTTTGAAATAGTTCAAAAATTAAAAGAATTTGAATATATACTTAACAAAATTTTACTTTTCTGATTGTTGATATTTTAAGTAAGAAAGTAAATAAATAATATTCATCATTAAAAATTGATTACAGATTAATTTCGTTATAACATCCTTACATAGAACACTTTGGTTGTAGTTTACCGAGAGATTGTTGACCGTAGATTGCAATAAAGGCATAAATAGTTAGTATTCTGAGTAACAGGCTCTAAAAGTAAAAACCGTTTGTCAAAAACTTAAAATGGTTTAGTTTAAAATGTGGTGAGATTTAATGTTATAATAATAATATTTAGCATCACGTCTTACTACCCGTTCGGGTTATACGCTTTAAGTACTAATTACTCTAATGGATTAGGAATTGGGGAGGTTTAATTAGAGGAAGTGAACCCGCATTTGCGTGGAGGGAGAGTGGAAAACCATTTAGGAAAAACCACCCCCAGTTCACTCGACCGAGATTCGAACCTCGATCTCCCCGTCCTCGGCGGTCAAGCTCTACACGACAAGCGCGTTAGCCAACTACGCCACCGAGGCGGGTTCTGAAATAAGTCCTCAAGATCTCTCGCGACAATATTCTAAAATTCAAAATATTGCCTCATTGTTCTTGTGTGCAATAACATTTATAAGCCCAAAAAAATTTTTTAAAATTGGTGTAGTGATAATAGTTTTTTATACATAATTATGGAAACCTCCCTTTGGGGTTTTCATCCCCTACTAGGTGGCCCAGGCTCCTGTGTCCCTATTTCTACGCTCTCAAGAGATACAGTAGCCCCGTGGCTTCTTTGGTGCTGACTGACAGCTTTGAAAAGCTACCAGACCAAATTATGTATCCCTACACTGAACCATATGATCTGCAAAAACATGTGTTTAGCAGCTGTCACTTCTGACAGTCAAAAAAATGTAGGTATATACCTAAATGTTGACAGTCAGAAGTCAGCTGTGAGCTGTCAGTCAGCACCAAAGAAGCCATGGGGCTACTGTAGTAATCAATTGATAATTTGAGGTGGTATATGTCCCAGTCACTACTAAAGTCTCTTAGTTTTTTCTTTTCTTCGGCCCTCGTAAGACCTAGTTATGTCGTGTAATGTAAACAATGACAACATGTGAACTCGACTGTCAATTAGTCAAGTAATGAATTCTTGAATGCAGCCACCATCTTGGATGTGTCTCGATGATGACTAAGCTTCGTTAGCAATGGAGTGTTGCAAGTTATCCCTATTTAAAAGATCTGCTCCTCGCTGATTGGTCGAAAGAACATACAATCAAGGGGAAGTCAACACCCTTCCAGATGATGATTAACAAAGTCTATATAGAAAAAACTCTCTTATTAGCCATCAAATAAGACGGACGTGTTTATTTCTGATACCAGGGCATGAGCCCAGGATATTGTGTGTGACGTTACGTACTCGTGATAGTCACACTAATGATCAGTGTGTGAGTGAGAGAGAAGATAGTTTGTCACATGGACATCGAACATGAACACGTTAGTTATTATTATTTTTTATTATTATTATTATTATTATTATTACCGCGTCTTACTACCCGTTAAGTTTATACGAACTTACGCTAATGTGTAATGGTAGGGTGATTGTGAGATGAAATGGAGGACCTACAGTTTAACGTGGAATCCGAACCACGGTGGAGGCCTGGCATTCCCCACATTCACAAGATGTCTTGTAAGAGGTGAAGGAAGGGTTTGGTAATCAGATAAATCTGTGCTGGGACCGAGGATTGAACCCCGGCCGCCAACATAGAAGTCTGACACCTTACCCCTAGACCGCCAGGTCACCTAACACATTAGTTAACTTGCTGACATGTCACAGTTTCATATATTTCATTATCAAAGACAACTACCATCACAAAGTCAACCTGTAGACTATCAACACCATTGAATAAACAACATCAAACCGCACGTCTACGTGTCTTGCACTGCACAACCCTTCCTTGACCTATTCTGACCTAGTGGAAATAAAGAGGGGGGCAGTGACACTAGCCTAATTTAATTTTTCTAATTTTAAATGTTTGGTAAACCTATTTGTTTTTTGTTTTTTTGGCTGATTTAAATATTGTTTAAAACAAATGGCACAACACACTGCAAAGACGTTATCTCGCTTTTATCTTAAAATAGATATATTTACTGAGAAAAGATAAATATCTTTGTCCACTAAAGAGCATAAGAATCAAATTCATTTCCAAAGACCTGAATTAAAATGTATATATTTGCTCAGAAACTTTTGGTTCTATAAACATATATTTCAAATAAAAGATATTTAAGAGTACTACAACTTTACAATAAAAAGTTATTTTGTGACTCAAATATTTGCGGAGAAATTATAAAAATTGGAAGATTTCCTTCACGTAAAGTGCCCTCAATCATTTTTTATGAGAAAATGGGAACTGCTATCTTGTTTATAGTAATAAAAAAACTGTGTGTGTGTGTGTATATAAAGTTTAATCAAAATCGTCACAGCGAATTTTGAGAAAATTGTTTTTTTTTTCTCTTTTTGCCCTTCAATAAACTACCCTTAGTTTTAGGGTTAGATGACTAATTCAAAAAAAAGTGGGAGGAGGACCTTATGAAAACCCCAAATACAAAGGTTTAAACCAATCGGTAACCAGAGATACAGAAGGCATTGTGAAAACCACTTTTTTGTTTCATAAGTTCATGAAACGATGACATTTCTCAAAACCTCAAGTTCAATTTGTTTGATGATCAAAATACCTTCTCTCCAAGGTGTTGAGAGAAAGTATAAAATGGGATGGGAAATTTTGATAATATTAATGAATTGCTGGACATATGTTATAAATCAAGGTAACTTTACCCTCTTCTCCTTAATCAATGTGTTTCACACTTTGGAGAGCAATAGAGTCAAAACTAATATTAGGTAGCCTACTTTATGATAGGAATAGGTTTTGAATGTACATCAAACCTAAATTCCTTCAAATAATGCAACATAAAACATTATGCCTAATACAATTTTTCTATAAAAATGTTTAATTAAGCAGGAAAATATTCTCGCTAGTTAATAAAAGATTTTTTTGAACTCTCCCATTTATTCTTTCATAACTCTTTTACTTATCCTTGGTGACCTGGCGGTCTAGGGGTAAGGTGTCAGACTTCTGTGCTGGCGGCCGGGGTTCAATCCTCGGTCCCGGCACAGATTTATCTGATTACCAAACCCTTCCTTCCCCTCTGACAAGACATCTTGTGAATGTGAGGAATGCCAGGCCTCCACCGTGGTTCGGATCCCACGTTAAACTGTAGGTCCTCCATTTCATCTCACAATCACCCTACCATTACACATTAGTGTAGGTGCGTATAACCCGAACGGGTAGTAAGACGCGGCGCTAATAATAATAATAATACTTATCCTTAATCCATCAACAAATTATGAGATTTCAACCTAAATATTTACAAAGTACTAATCAAATATTAATACACAGATTATTCATGGTGATTTATAATACTTTCCCATTATTCAAACAAAACAAAAAAAAATTGTTGTCCTGAAAACGATAAAATATACAATGCATGATTTTATTTACCTGGTGGAGATAAGGCCTTCTTGACAGTCCTTGAAGCTTTACTGAAAACATTGTGTGTATCTGATAGCGCAGATAACACAAACAAATGTCGATGTTCCTCATCCTCCTCATCGAGGATAGTCTTGACATCGCTTTGTGTGACTGCATCAATATCAGGCAATGTACAGCCTAGCTTACCAATTTGACTACAGACACTAGAGATGGCTGCCTCCACTGATTCAAAGTTCTCGTTGCACGATAGTACATTTGAAATTCTGGCAAGAGTCCATGCGGCGGAACTAACATTTGTGTTGTGCATCCCGTCCTCAAGGCGCACAACAACAGTGTACGCTGCCAGTACGTTCACAATGTTGTTCGGAACACAATGCGATGGCGTAAGGCTACTAGGAAAATATGGAATCTCGCTGAATATTTTAGGGCAGATGCATTCAATGTCGGTAAACGAGTCTACCAGTGAGCCGCCCGTCTCTGACAAAGGGTTACTCTGTTTCTTGCAGTACCACCAAGGTTGCCAAAGTTCCTGCAGCCTCTTGCCCTCATCACTGCCACACAAGTTAATAAAAACCTTTTGTTCGGACAAGGTCAAACTCTCCCAGACTTGATCTGAATCCTCCAGATTGACTCCTCGCAATCTCTCGTGCAAGCTTGGGATTTCCCCACCGGTTTCATCCTCGTCATCAGAATCAAGGGAATCCTCAACATCACTGAGTGTCTGCCGCGGGAGAACGTGATTCTGACTGTTATTTCCCAGACTGGTGGACTGCTCGTGTACCTGCTGTAGAGCATTCACTATCTTGTCAGGGCCTCGCGGGGACGTTGAATGCTCCAGCTCTTCTCTCACAGCGTCTTGATAGAAGCTTTCCGAGCACTGCAGATGTTGCTGTGAGCGATAACATGTCAGCGAACAGTAGGACACGTGGCACCGAGGACATACATAGCTTTTTGGCTTCTCGTGGCATCTGTAAAGGAGAAAAAAATATTATCCCTACCCAAGCAAGTAGATAACATAGTCAAATTTGTATGTTTGATTTAATTTACTCACAAGTTTGAGGGTGGAAGAGTTAATTAATTAATGTAACTTTATTTTAGTATGTGGTTGCCCTACTTACTCGTGTGCAACTATAGTAGTAGACTTAATCGTTGACACACGACAGCTGATGGAAAGACGGTATGAATATGGGAAAGACTTGGTAATGGTATCTGGGTACGGAGAAGGCATATTATTGCAGGGACAGAAATAAAGTTTGGAAAATGTTGGAGCAGGCTGAAATGGAAAGAGGAGATGTAATGAGAGTGAAAAGCATGTATGAGGATAACAGGAGTTGTGTTAACAAAGTGATTTCAAATAAAAAACATTAAGTGAAGCTGGGGAATGCCCTCTCACCCCAACTGTTTGTAATATTTATGGTAATGGTCATGAGCAAAGTGGCAGGAAAACTCAAGGAAAGAATAAAATTCATGGTGTTTGCTGATGACTTGATGGTATGGAGGGAGAAGGAAGAGGAAGTACAATAATGGAATGAGGAAGTGAAAGAGTGTGGAATAAAATTATGCATAACAAAGTGTGAGGTGATGGTAATACAAGGAAGAGGGTAAGGCCTAATAGAGATAAGGTTGGATGGAGTAGAGCTGAGAAAGGTACAGAATATAAAGTATCTTGGAGATGTGATTGAGGTGAAAGGGTGAGAATAGAGAGGATCTTATAAAGAGACATGTGTGTAAGAGACCTGCTACGGAGAATAGTTTGTGAAGAGCATGCTGTCACGAGGAGACACAGGATTAGGAATGAAGTTATCCGGGAAAGAGTGGCGGTACAGCGAGTACATGAGATAGTAGAGGAAGCGAGTAAAAGACTGACATGGTGTGATCATGTAAGGAGGATAGAAAAAGGGAAAGGATACCAAAGATAACGCTGGAGATTAGGGATGTAGGGAAAAGACCAAGAAAGAGACGGGAGGAGCAGATAACAGAAAGTGTACAAGTGAAAGGAGAAGAGTGGAAGCAATTAAAGAAAGAGGAATGAGGAATATGGAGGCATTTTATTAAAATGACTGAACCACAGGTTGGAAACAGTTGATAATGATAATGATAAGGAGGAGGAGGAGGAGAAGGAGGAAAAGCAAACTATATTTTAAAAAGTTGGTGATTGTACAAATATCTGACACCCGTAATTTATACTAAAACATATTTCTGTTAATAGTTAGACATTTATAGGCAATGTAGTGTTAGGAGTAATAGAAAAAAATATATATGTTTATCTTGAAAACAGTGTTATTTATTTGTTTCAAATAATGACCATGTAAACTTTTGTATAAATTATAAGCATTGTAAGCCATAGAGACTATTGTCCTTTGTTTTGTGATTAATTTAAGCGTTACACAATGTTCAGTGCATTGTAGCACGATCTTGGCTCAGTTAGAATTTAAACTTTCGCGCTCCTCCAGCTGTGAAAACAGACGGCCTGATCTGGGCCACGTGTTTTATGTTGATTAAGTTTTGTGCGTTTGCAGTGCATGAGCATTCGAAAGACTTGTTCTCGGAGAGTTGCGGGAAGGAAGGCGGTAAGGACTCTCTGCCATGTGATTATCTAAAGTAGACGTGTTTTAATAACTCGGAAGAATAAATTGTAAACCAAGGACATAAGCAAAGTTGAAAGCAAAGCAATGATCATAGAAACTAATTATATATTTACTATGAGTGTTAAATGAAAATGATAGCAATACAAAAGTTAATCAAGCACAATTAAAATAAACTTTGTATTTTACACACAGAAATTTAACTATCTTTCTACCCGCCTCGGTGGCGTAGTTGGCTGACGCGCTAGTCGTGTTGAGCTGCTCGACTGCTGAGGACGGGGAGATCGAGGTACGAATCTCGGTCGGGTGAACTGGGGGTGGTTTTTCCTAAATGGTTTTCCACTCTCCCTCCACGCAAATGCGGGTTCACTTCCTCTAATTCAACCTTCCCAATTCCTAATCCATTAACGTAATTAGTACATAAAGTGTATAACCCGAACAGGTAGTAAGACGTGGTGCTAAATATTATTATTATTATTATTATTATTATTATTATTATTATTATATGCATCTTTCTTTTTTAAATTGTGTTCAAATGTGGGAGAAAAATTAACTAAAAATAACATGTCCCCAAAAAAATTAGACATAATTAAAAGTGAATTAAAAGAAAACAAAGTTTCTAACAAGATAACATTTTCTTGTTTTACTTTAAATATTTCAAGAGGTATATATAAATTTTTGTTTTGTATGGAGCTGAAACATGGACCATAAGGAAAAAAGGAAAATACACTTTAGGAAAGTTTTGAGATGTGGTTTTGAAGGAGAACAGTGAAGATCAAGTGGAGGGACAGGGTGACCGATGAAGAGAATTTAAGGAGAGGTTATGGGAAGAGAATCATTAACCAAGTGATTCTATTCTGGTTGGGTCACATTATTATTATTATTATCATTATTATTATTAGCACCGCGTCTTACTACCCGTTCGGGTTATACGCACTTACGCTAATGTGTAATGGTAGGGTGATTGTGAGATGAAATGGAGGACCTACAGTTTAACGTGGAATCCGAACCATGGTGGAGGCCTGGCATTCCCCACATTCACAAGATGTCTTGTCAGAGGTGAAGGAAGGGTTTGGTAATCAGATAAATCTTAGCCGGGACCGAGGATTGAACCCCGGCCGCCAGCACAGAAGTCTGACACCTTACCCCTAGACCGCCAGGTCACCCACATTATGGGAAGAAATGGCTGATTGAGTGACTTCATAGAAGGCAAAGTGGAAGGTAAACTGGGCCCAGGAAGACCATGAATTCAACTTATCAATGACCCAAAACAAGAAAATAAGATTAAGTTTCAGAATCTACAAAAGGAAGCTTCTAATAGGAAACTGGATGACTCAATTTGAACAAGGCAATGGACCTGTCGTAAGACAGACCCCCTAATAATAATAATATACCCATTTCAGACTTGGCGGGCGTTGTTCAAAAATACCAATACAGCCAACATAAAACTATTGCTTTTCCCACACAATTTTTAACAAAACTTACAACATGTTTATTTGAAAACTATTGAACGTAGATAGAATTTTTATTTTCAAATATTGTTAAAAATAACTTGTTTAAATCAATTTTTGTACTTTAGAATGTTTTCACTATACAGGTCTTTCAGGAATAATATAATTTAAAATTGATATATTCAAAATAATATTTGCACAAAATCCCTCTTAAAGATACAGTATGCAACACTGCAACTTTAAAAATAAAAGATCTGATCAGTTTGCATGTGGTTTAAGCTCGTTCATGCTGGTCTCTGCCTTGAATTACTTATGAATATACGTACGGAGCACCTTATAAAAATTACCAACATATTTTTATGTGTTCAACATTTATAACATTTTACTATAATATTAGCGTTATTTCATAAGTATTAAATAAATCATTGGTGACAGCATCAGATATTAATATGTGCAAGTAGGTCTAGTAACGTTTCTAGGTGTCAAATATGTCCATTCTTAAGAAAATTGAGGTATATACGAGTTTTCCAGTAACGGGTAGGTTGGGCTTTGCCACTCTACCTCCACGTGCTTATTCTTAGTCGTCGTAGCATATTATTGTATCGCAACAATACGGCGATAGCAACAAATAATGTATTTATTTGCGAGGTCTTCATGTCGTCAACGTTAGATTACTCAACTATACTGGGCCGACGAAAGAATAATAAATATTAAACATTACAAAGCAAATGTAAATGCTTTTACAATCGTAAACAAATACAAATGGTAGTTAGTATGTTTATTATAGATAAGATAATTTGTTGTACTTTATTAATTATTTTTTTCTTTCTACCATATATGGAGAGGGTGATTGGGGTGCACTAGGTTTAATCACTACTTAAAAAGTTAAAACCATAAAATAAACTTTAGTTATTCACACTTCACTACTGGTTGACTGGAGTGTGTTATTGTGAAGAGATACTAGCGCTCTCTAGCTTCTTACCTGACCACAGGAACTAAAGTGCAGTGAGACCTGTATTCTTTAGAGCAGTGGTTCTCAAACATCTTACTCTGTGACATTCTGTACATCCAAGTGAGGGATGACCCCTCTACCCCCCACTACCCTTCCAGTGTTGTATGATTTGAATACAAATATTTTGTTGGTTTAGTGCACTTATGTATATGCACATTTTTACATTTTGTGAGGAAATTAATAACAATTAAAAATCATTTGAATTAAAACAGTTTTATATAAATTCAACATCTGACATTAACACAAAGTAATCATAGCTCTTTAACTTAATCACTTTGTCTATTGTGGTGTAACGTGGCTCAAATAATGTTGATACTTTGTGTGATTGATTTGATTGTTTTTAAACCCAAAGTTTACTAAAACGAGGAGTGATCTAAGAAAGAGAAACTCTCAGGTTTTTGGTGACATCTAGTCTCGCCCGATATTTACCCTTCATAGTCGCAAGAGCTGAAAATACAGTTCCACACATGTAGATCGCTCCCTTAAGAATAGAGTCAAGATAAATATATTTTTCTGGAACTTGTTTAGATAGAGTTAATAACAAATAATTTAATGTGCCCCCCTTTAGCAACTATCATGCTTGCCCTTGAGGGTTGAACCCTACACTTTGATAACCACTGCTTTAGACCTTGGTAAATAGTTACATCAAAGAAGACTACATGTATTTAGAATAGATATAATATACCATTTAAATAAATAGGACAACCGCTGCCCTCTATTAACATCACAATACATCATAGTGAATGTTTCTGAACAAAATTTAGACATAGAACATTTATTTAAAGTCATTTGGACTAAAGTTTAGGCCAAATGACTTTAGTGCAAATGATCAGGGTTTACTTATAGCTATTTATATGAAAGAATCTGAGTTGGACAAAATAAATAATAGCCATATAGAGGTTGAAATAAGACTATAAAAAATAGAGGAGTAAGAGTCAAAGGCCTATGCCGAGATCCGATAAACTTAACGTTCACTTAAGTAACTTAATTTAAAGGTTCTCCTCAATTTTATGAAGAAGAAAAAAATCATAAAGTCTACTTGTACCGAGTTACCTCGTGGTCTGGGGCAAGTAAGTACTAGCCTGTAAATCCTACATGATAGTATATAAATAAGAATGGGGCACATGGGTATAAAGTACTCACTTTCTGATTCAAAATGCTTTTTGAATAGGTAAATAATGTTGATCAGCTACTGGGATATGAACTATGTTGCCAATGTCACCTTTCCAAGGTGGACAATTAAAAAGTATTACTTTTTATATATATTATATAATTAATCCCTTTTCCAGTGTTTTGTCATGATTTCCAATTATGTAATAGTAAATGTCACTCAAACAAAAAACACTCTTAAAAAATGTTGAAAAAGTAAAAAAAATCTGTGATTATTTAAATATGACCCGCCTCGGTGGCGTAGTTGACTAACGCGCTTGTCGTGTTGAGCTTGACCTCTGAGGACGGGGAGATCGAGGTTCGAATCTCGGTCGGGTGAACTGGAGGTGGTTTTTCCTAAATGGTTTTCCACTCTCCCTCAACGCAAATGCGGGTTCACTTCCTCTAATTCAACTTTCCCAATTCCTAATCCATTAACGTAATTAGTACTTAAAGCGTATAACCCGAACGGGTAGTAAGACGCGGTGCTAAATCTTATTATTATTTAACTATGTAACAACATTTAGAAATTAAGAGTCATAAGAATAAAAACCATATACTCATAAAAAATTAACAATAAAGTAATTTAACTTTCACAGGGTTGCCAAGTTCACTTTTAGCAACTAGGCATAACTGTTATTTACATGTAACCTAATCAAAAATGTTTGATGCAAGTTGTATGAATAGAATTGAACGGGAAACATTAATTCTCTCCTTCTTCCAAGTTTCGACTCGGACAAAACTGCCAAAATGTCCGTGTCTTCTATCACACTCTCATCTTCTCTTTCTGGTGGAGTTTCTTCTTTTTTCCTAGTGAATTTTACTTTGAATGATGGTCCATCAAATGCTCCAGTTTTGATAATACGTCCGACAGAGTGTCTTTTACTATTCTTCAAATAGTATTGCACCAACGCCCAATCACCAACGTTCTTATCCTCTAGATCAAATAATAAGGTTGCTTTTTCTTCCTTTCACTACATCTCTTAGCTGTTTTACGGCCATTAACGCCGGTTCTTCAAACATAGTTTTACTAGACGAAGTGACCTTTCCAAGGATAGGAGATGCCTTGGCTGTTTGTTTTGGTGTGATCTCGTGTATTTGAGGAGGTTCAGCATATGAGATTGCCGGTAGACCATGTGGTTAGTTGTCTTTGTTTATCAAGGCAGCTGTCAAGTCCGACAATTCGGTTGCGGAAGTTTTTTGTTTGGTTTCCTCTCATCGTTTAAGAGCGAGTGGGTATTACTTTTTTTGGGGAATTACATTACGATTGAAAGTAACAATTCCTTCCTTTTCAAACCCTTTCACTATGTTTTCTTTTTTAGGTCTATATGTCTTTCAAATCTTACCAATGAACTCAGAAAATAACTTTTCATCCCAGTTCTATCCCATAATGGGTTTGTTGTCAGGCAACTAACATTTCATCCCAGTTCTATCCCATAGTGGGTTTGTTGTCAGTCAACTAACATTTCATCCCAGTTCTATCCCATAGTGGGTTTGTTGTCAGGCAACTAACAATTCATCCCAGTTCTATCCCATAGTGGGTTTGTTGTCAGGCAACTAACATTTCATCCCAGTTCTATCCCATAGTGGGTTTGTTGTCAGGCAACTAACATTTCATCCCAGTTCTATCCCATAGTGAGTTTGTTGTCAGGCAACTAACATTTCATCCCATAGTGGGTTTGTTATCAGGCAACTAACATTTCATCCCAGTTCTATCCCATAGTGGGTTTGTTGTCAGGTAACTAACTTTTCATCCCATAGTGGGTTTGTTGTCAGGCAACTAACTTTTCATCCCAGTTCTATCCCATAGTGGGTTTGTTATCAGGCAACTAACATTTCATTACATAGTGGGTTTGTTGTCAGGAAACTAACTTTTCATCCCAGTTCTATCCCATAGTGGGTTTGTTGTCAGTCAACTAACATTTCATCCCAGTTCTATCACATAGTGGGTTTGTTGTCAGGCAACTAACATTTCATCCCATAGTAGGTTTGTTGTCAGGCAACTAACATTTCATCCCAGTTCTATCCCATAGTGGGTTTGTTGTCAGGCAACTAACATTTCATCCCATAGTGGGTTTGTTGTCAGGCAACTAACAATTTCATCCCAGTTCTATCCCATAGTGGGCTTGTTGTCAGTCAACTAACTTTTCATCCCATGAGTCTTTAAGAGACTCGAATACACCCATAAATGGCTGGTGTTTGGCGGAGGTTCCAAGATGATAATCTGGTTCTCGATTGCCAATCTGATAGTTCGTTGATCCACTATAGTTGAGTGGCCATCATACACAAGTAGAACAGGTTGCTTCCTTTGAACACTACATTTGGGATGAAACTGTTCTTAATGAAACTGAGGAAAATGTCATCTTGCATCCACCACAATGCATGTGTAGTTCCTGGAAAACTTTTTTCAGCAGTAGAAATCCATTCATCCCAGATGAATTTTACTTTGAAAATAACTAAAGGGGGTAACTTCTGGCCCGATGCACTGGCTCCAATGAGAACAGTTGTATTCCTTCTTCCTGGAGCACTAGTAGTCCTAGACCGGGAAGCATTTACCGCACCTACTACTTTTGTTTTGTTAGGATCCAAACAAAAAGATGTTTCATCCAGGTTATAGATACATTGACAATTGTTTTTAAGATTGTTGTTTTCAAAAACTTTTCCCAAAAGATCGAAGTACTCATGTATAATAAAATTGTCTTTTTCCTCACATATTCAACTGCTTGTGGCCTCTTCACAGACCATCCATGTCTCCTTTTGAATCCAAGGAACCAATCCTCACCGGGTATACCACTCTTAAAATTGTTTTTAATCCGTTTCTTTTCAACATAATTATTTTCCGACCATTTGTAATAATTATTTTCTACTTAGACCAAATCCCCACTTCTCCATAGTATGTAGTGATTCAACTAGTTCCTTTTCTTGTTCTTAATCGATTAACGTGCTCCTGCCTTGATGTTTACTTTTCAGTCCTCATTTCCCTTTAAGGCGGTTATGCAAAGTCATCACTGGTATATGAAATGTCTTATGAGCTCTATAAGTTGTCATTCTGCCTTTGATTTCTTAGATAGCTGTTTTCAAGTCTTCTCGAGTGTACGCTGAAGCACGATCACTTTTACTAATGTAATTCTGCGCCATATTTATGTCTATGCTTTGAGTTTATAATTTGCAAAATTACTGTATAGCATTACTAATTTATAACTAGGAGCTATTTCTGGAATGTTCACAAAAACTGTTTATTTCATGATTAGCCCTATTCTTAAATGTATATTTTCAATCAATCTATTCAAGACATTAGACACTGAGAACATCAACCACAACATATAAGAATTTAGTAAAAACAGCAACCAAAGAGCTGCAGATAAAGTGGCACTTGGTAAACAACCATTATAAATTTACTACAATGGTTGTCTACAGTTTATCCTGTTATTAAGTCCAATTTTAAACATAATTGTCTTTTCGCGATGAAAATAAGTGAAAGTTTGTAGTATTTCCAGGGTAAGTGGGCCTCAACACCCACTTACCCTGAGGGTGTAGCACCCACTTGACCCGGCATGAAAAATCTCGGGGTAAATGGGTGCTAAGGGGCTACCTTGAAGATTAAGACCTTGTATTATTTTGCAAATTTATATGTCATACTATAGTTAAAACCAAGAAAAACAAGTCTATTCGCATATTTTTATCTCATCTCCAGCAGAACATATGATTTTTTTTACATTTCATGGTACAACCTTTGATTTCAAGGGTGAAAAGAACGGTTTTTAGAAAGAAAAAAAATTCTATTGAAATATTACAAAATGGGTCATAAAATATTGGAACTTGTAGATAAATAAACAAACTACAATTTCCTGTTTGAATTGAATTTAAATATCCCTTACATTAATAATTATATTACACATAACCACATACCCCACTGCACGTATTGATTAAATAAATAATGTAATATTCACAGGAAAAGCTATCATAAAGCAAAGGATTATGGGCCAGCATTAGTTATAATGCAAAGGATCAAGGGCAAACACACAGTGTTTCAATTATTATATTTCTAAAATAGGCATACTCTTACGATTTTCTTGAGTATTGTTTTAATAACATTGTTATTCAAAATTATCAAACTTTATTTATATATAATTTTTATATTTATAGTATTCTTAACCACACAAGCATAGTAATAATAATAATAATAATAATAATTTTATAGCAAAAGAGACATTTGTAAAAGAATAAATAACATAATTATCTTAAGATTTATATATGTCTACTTATTTTTGTGATTATGTGAGTACTGGAATTAATATTGTTCTATGGTAGTGTTTTTTATTAATAAACCCATTTTCCAATAAAAAAAAAAGTAGGTACATTTATTAAATTATTAGCGTTGAGTAAAAGTGTTGTTTTTTTCATCGTTAGACCTTTTTACAAAAGTTGTATGAAAAACAACAGTATCCTCCACTACACCGCTTTTCTTAATAATTATTCATATTATAATATTCATGAAAATGCTATGTTTGTGCATCCCTGTGTATGCAAAGTTTTATGGTAGTTATGAGAAGCTTAAACCTACTTACATTTCACAACAAAGCGACATGTTGATTGTCTCGATCAATCTATTGATTGTTTACATTTTTAGCCACAGATCACATTACTCTGCAGCAAGGATAAAATAACAAGTGCAAAGTGCAGAGGCAGACATGGTAAAAATCATAGAGATGTGTTCACACATTCAACAGAACAGCGTTACGTAACACCTAAGCGACCAGTTTGGATGGCACAACGTAAAATCATCTCACAACACCGTAACATCTGTGCGTCCCATCTGTTGTCGGTATTTTGGGGTTGTATCAAATAAATGTTGCACGCTCCTGTTACACCACCTGTTCTCTATTTGACGGTACTGTGCAACATCAGAGCGTCTCAGCTTGTAGTCACCTATCTTTGTTCTCTATTATGGAGTGGAATTAAAACAATACTCTACATTTTGATTGAACTTTATTAAGCAAAGGAAGTTTTATGGGACACTAAGCATCCAACAGATTATAATAAAGTGAAAAGGTACAGATATAAACTTGCTATTTAATCAATTAACGGAAACTTTTACTAGAGCATTAAATACTTCTACTGAACGAATTTTGGAAAATTCTCCTAGGATAAAAAAAACTATCTACCCCTTGGTTCACTAATGAACTATTCAATCTAATCTCGGCCAGGGATAGATACTTTATCAAAATGAAAAAAGCTAAAGACAACTTAAATTATAAACAAAACTTCTTAATTCTAAGAAACAGGGTCACAAACTTACGTAGAGCATTATTAAAAAACTACACAAACAATAAGTTTGAAAAAGCGTCTGGGAACATGAGGAAAACGTGAGTAGTTATTAACAAAACTCTTGGTAAAACCAATAAGACATCCCAACAGGTTATTAAAAAAATTAGAGATACCGGTAACAAAAATATCATCACCAATGACCCAACGGATATTGCAAACATTTTCAATGACTTCTTTATAAACATTGGCCCAGTTTTGGCTAAAAATATTAGAAATGTTGGATCTGTGCTAAGAATATCTAAGAAAGAAAATGAAGAAAGTTTGAGTGAGTTTAAAAAAATGGACATTCCAGAGCTGCTCACTATAATAAACTCCCTCCCCAACAACTGTTCGCCAGGGAATGATAATATAACAACTACATTGATAAAACTAGTAAAGGAAAGTCTAAGTCCTATATTATTAAAAATAATTAACTTATCCTTTTTAACTGGAATAGTGCCAGATAAAATGAAAGAGTCCTTGGTTGTTCCTATACATAAAAAAAGCACTAAAGATCTTTGTAGTAACTATAGGCCTATTAGTCTCATCTCTAATCTTGCAAAAATAATAGAAAAATCTGTCAAAAATAGACTCTTGGAATATTTAAATAGAAAAAACTATTTTTTTGCTGGACAATATGGTTTCCTGAAAGATTCCAATACTCAAGCTGCAGCTACGGACCTAATAATAAAAATTCAAAATACTATTGATAAGGGAAACTTGGGAATGGGTTTATTTATTGACCTGACTAAGGCTTTTGATACAGTTGATCACATGATATTGATTGATAAATTGAAGTGTATTCAGATAGAAAAGTCTCCGTTAAATTGGTTCAAAAATTATTTAAGTCATAGATACCAAAGAGTTCTGATAAAAAATGAGCAAGGCTCAAAATTCTTTAGTGACTATAAACAAATAACTTGTGGTGTTCCTCAAGGTTCAATTCTTGGACCCATTCTGTTCTTAGTTTATATAAATGATTTACACAAAATTAACTTGAATGGACACATTCAGCTTTTTGCAGACGACACTTGCTTATATTATGAAAACATTAATATAAATGCTCTACTAAATAATGTTGAATCTGACGTCCCTATGTTGCTAGACTGGATTCATACCAATAAACTTTCTATTAATTAAAAAAAAACTAAACTTATTCTATTCTCAAAACCGAGCTATAAAAGTATAATAAAAAAGAAAATAATCATGGAAAATGAGACACTGGAATATGTAGACTCTCTCACTTATCTGGGCCTAACTATTGACAAGCACCTATTATGGGAAAGCCACATAAATAATATAACAAAAAAACTTATTCCCATTGCAGGAGCTTTAAGCCGTTGTGCCTATGTATTAACTAATCCAGTGAAAAGAACTCTTTATTTTTCCTTGGTACACTCACATCTTATATATATGATTAATATTTGGGGTTTTGCAACCAAATCAAGACTTAAAAGACTAACTGCACTCCAAAATAGAATTATTAGATCATTATATCAATTACCTGTCAGAGAATATAGAACTACTGAAATTTATAAAAATCTGGATTTAATGCCTCTAGATAAACTGATTATCTACCAAACAGGCATTCTTGCTTACAAAATAATTAAAAATAAACTTAAAAGTACCCACACTTTTGAATTAACCCAATCAGGTCATCATACTAGAGGCTCACTTAAAATATATCATGAATCTTTTAACACTGTAAACTACGGAACAAATTCAACATTAAATAAAATGACTATAGTATATAACGCAATTCCAACAGATATCACTGGTCTACCTGAACTGAAAATTTTTAAAAAACATTTTAAAAATGTTTGTCAGTAAGCAACCTTAAACTTAAATACCGAAATTTTGAACAGTTATTGACTACCTTTTCTATATTTATCATTAACATAGGTCTTCAATACTATAAAATTACCTTATGTAAGAACCTCTTATTATTTTATTTCCTGTATTTACCTGCATGTATTGTTTATTTTTGTAATAATGTTTCTGCAACTTTTAACTTTTATTCTTATCTCATTTTTTATATGCTTATTTTTATTTATATTGTGTTTATCTTACAGTTATTGATAAAATTTATTAATAAATATTATCACACATTTTTTTTCAAAATTATCTTATCAGTAATATTGTACTGATACTGCTGTCTTTCATTGTTTTGTGTATTCATCTAAAAAATTCTTTTGATTTTGATTAACTTTATTTCATGTTAAAATGTTCATAATGTCTTATTAATATGTTAAAATTTAAACCTATGTAATACTACAAATTCTGTAAAATCATAATCCTAGAAGTGAGCTATTGCTCTTTGGATAATGTAAGTAATTTATTGAATTAATAAAAAAAAAAAAAAGTAAGTAGAAGTAAGCTACTTACACTGTATGCATTGTAAACCTCTTGTAATAATATAAGAAAACGTGGTGGGGAAAATCAGTCAAGAAGTTTACCTTAGAATAACAATGTTTATTTTATTTAGAACAACCAAAAATGAAGATACATAATGAGAACATAAATACAATGACAACGAGTGAAGCGCTTATCCTCCCAGATATAGAATTAACTTCATTTAGAGAATATAATATATCGACTTTACAATACCTACAAAATTGAAAAATATATTTAGTAGTTAAGCCGGTTGTCAGTACAAAAAGCGCGTTCGACATAGGAACTCGATTAATACAATCATAAATCCCAAGCTACAAATATTAAGTGCCAGCATGGAAGTCTATGGTTCAAAGTTTGTACATCCCACGTATTTAGTGAGAAATGCAATAACTCTATTATAACTTCTAACAAACGTCTGTCCATAATTAACATTAGAACTAATACTAGAAGTTATTATAACACGTGACTTCAAGTAAAACGCAATAAACATGATCACAAATCTTGATAAATTTATATATAAATAGCCTTTGCATAGAATCCCAAAGTTTAAAGAACATTTATTCATTATAACTCTTAATAAACATATTAACTTTTGAACTAATAGCTAGACGTTAAATATATATGCACCTTCAAGCGAAAAGAAATTATCATAGTGTTGAACAGCAACAATAAAAAAAAAGTGCCTATCTTTGGATCAAGTCCGAAGACTAACATACGAGTGCCCTGTGCTCCACGTTAGGAAAGTTAACTAGAATACAATACAATAAGTTATCGATACCAAAGAAGGGACGAGTGGTAAGCCCGAGACTCAAAGTTTGCCATAGAGTGGCCTGAATATATACATATATTTCAATTAAAGTAATATTGCACAGAATAATAGAATGTAATCTCACATAAGGAGACAAAAAGGCGACTGCATTTGCAATGAACCGTAAGAAAAAGCAAAACATTACAAAGTTAATGTTATCAAGAATTTAAGTTTCAAAACAATAATTTTGACAAGATATCCCCCCATTACGGAGAAAATGAATTTCGTTTATTAAATAGTAGACCCCGGCCTTAAGTCGCCACCCTCACCTTGGTCAGTCAGTGGTACAATGAGTGACCATTGAAAACAAACGTCCTAATATATACCCATAATTGTATTCACAGAGAGAAGGGGCAAGGGAAGGAGGGGGTAGGAGGAAAGTGCATAAACACAACACGAAAAGAAGGAACTGGCAGCTCGTAGAAAGACCTAGTAGGCTCTAGTGATGGAACTTACAACTAGATGAGGCCACGCGGAACCTCATTCTTTTGTTTCCGGCTGGGCGTGCATTGATTCCCGAGCAGTCAGTCGAGCGAAAGCTCCACTTAGTCAGTCGAGTAGAGTGTCAGAGAGCGGAGCTCGGTGCACGTGCTCTAGTGCTGGAGTTCATCAGGGGGGTTTGGTGAGTGTTGTTCCATTTGAATTAGCTTGAACTTGTAATTCGTTACAGCAGTTCTACTTGTATGTAGCTACGTTTGTTACCATCATCTTTGCCTACTTTTTTTTTTTTTTTACTAAATAGTCAATAACAACATAGGCTTCTGCAGTGACAGTAACGTTCATCCAGTGTTCAACAACTGCAAAACTATGGTACAGCATTATGCTCGTGCAAGTGTTAAGTGGAGATGTTGTGTTACGATGTTCTGTTGCATATCTACACTCGGCGTTCATTACCAACCGTCATAACAAACTGGATGTGGTGGTATTGCGTGTGGGTGTTGCGTTACGATGTTCTGTTGCCTGTCTGTAAGCACTTTAATATTCCCAAATCTTGTGTGTGTGTATATATACCCAATGTTGAAAAAGAGCCAGCAGTTGTTTTTTCTCCTGGTATAGTATCCCTGTCCATATAATAACTGGGTGGAATAAAATGTCCATTTAAGGTCCATGTACTATATTTTGTGAATAGAAAGCTTCCAAATTTGTAGGAAATTGGACCCTATTAACCACATTGCTTGCACACAATCTTTAGGAAAAGTTTATATGTATACATAAAGTAACACTTATACGTAATATTTTTCTTAAGCTAATATTAACTTACTTTATGGCAATAGTAAATAGTATCTCGAATGTTCATTGCCACACTTACAAACGTACGCCATCTACCCATCTTGAGTGAACTATAATCAGTCCCCCTTATGATATCCTATCTCTTTCAGGTCCATTCTAATGTGCTTCCCATCTGCGTCCAGGCTTTCCTATTGGGTTTGCCAGCCAATGCCCAATACTCTGAACATAGTTCTAAATTTTCTTATTCACGCTGCATGTCCTGCCCACAGCCCATCACAATCTACGAGACTTGACTATCCTAACAATGTCTTATGATGAGTACAGGCTATATAACTCATCATTATGTAATCTACTCCACTCCCCATTAATCTCGGTCCTTTTTGGATCAAATAATATACCCTCCTAAGTCCCTTGTTTACGAACATCCTGAAAATAATCTTGACATGTAAGTTAAGGAACCACGTTTAACACCAACAAAGAACGACCGAAAAAATTATTATTGTTTTGTATATTCTGAGTATTACATTCCATGACATTGACAGCAGGCAAGATGAGAACAGCCTATTGACCGATTAGTAGCATGCATTCCAGACTGTATTCTTTCCTTAGTTTCCACTCTAATATCATTATTGCTATTTAAAAATATTCCCAAATATTTCAACTCATTAAATTATAGTCCCAAATTTGTGTTCTCTGAGTGATCATTTTATACTTTGTCTTTTCCGCGTTCACTTATAAACTTATCCTCACTAGCTTATAATAAAATATATGCATTTCTTGGCACGCCTTCCATACTATGGCAAATTAAGCTAAATCATCTGCATATATTAAAAGCTGCATTGTACTGTTTAAAGTCGGCTTATTCCTACTCTATTACATAGCCCTGATAACTTTAGGAAGGGCAGGTCTACAGAGGATGCGATCTGTGCTGCTTTTAGCCTAATATAAAAATCTAGGGCAAAATATTTGGTAGGAATATTTGTGAACATCTCAGGTGCATTTGATAACCTTCTGTTGCCAGCCTTATTCAAGAGATTAAGAGAACTAAACTGTCCGGGGAGTCTTTACAGAAGCTTTAAGGACTATTGTAGGGACAAGTATGCAAACCTGAGATGCCCAGGAATAACAATAACTAAAAAATTAACAAAAGTATGCTCACAAGGATTGGTCTGTGGTCCGATATTTTGGGACTTGGTCGCTGGAGATTGAAGCACTCCCTGAAATGGTAGGGGTGGTTGCTTTTGCTGACGACTTGCTGATAGTGGTGAAGGCATGTTCAAGGAGGAACCTGGAAGGAAAAAAGTAATAAGGTACTGAGCGGCTTGGATAAATGGTGTAGGACAGTAAGACTCAGCATGGCGCTGGCGAAGACAACCTACATGCTGCTCAGGGGAGTGCTTAAGAGAGATCGTATAATTAAGATAGCAGAACAAAAAATTAGAAGGAGAAAAATGGTTAGATATCTTGGGGTGACTATTGGCGAGAAGCAAAGCTTCCTAGCTCACATGGACAACGTATGCGGAAGATCCTTGCGGGTTATGAATGGAATAGTCAGTATAGGGCAGCGGAAGTTCCATCTACCTTTAAAACTGATTAGATTATACCATCAGGCGTTGCTTGTGTTCATAGTGGGAGTGTGGGAACAGAGCTAAAAGGAAACTCAGAGGCCTTCAAAGGAACATTCTCATGAAACTTTCTGAACCCTACAAAACTGTACCAAAAAATGAGTTGTGTGTCACCCTTGGTGTCTGGCTCCTAAACTTAGAGGCACGAAAGACGGCCACTGGATATTGGCTTGGAAAAGGGAAGTTAGACAAAGCAATATAATTAACAACTAACGGTATAAGTACCAAGGCTGACATAAGAGAGACCCTCCTGCGAGAGTGGAAAGAGAGTACCACAGCTATAAAGGCATTCCAGTTATTTCCTAACGTACAAGAAAGACTGAGAATGAATCATCTTCAACATTCTCAGGGACTTGTCCATTATATCACAAGGCATGGCCCATATCGAGAGTCCCTCTTTAGGATGAACTTGAATGAAACCAGTCTTTGTTATTGTGGAGGAAAGGCGACACCGGAACACGTGCCCTTGGAATGTATATTTACGGAAAGGAAAATATCGGAGCTACTAATGCCTATACAGGCCAATGCCATATACCATATATTGAGGGATGTGGTCCGGTGGAGTTATCTCGATGAGTTAGCGGACAGGGTATCAAAAGCAGAAATGGGGCGGACATATGGACGAACTAAAAGAAAGATGACAAAGACAGAACCAAGACTCGAGACAAAACAAACATGAAGAAACAACCGAGGATGAAGTGACACGTGAAGATTAGGGAGACGAAAAAGGAGAAGAAACATCAGACTTAGACGAGACGTTTCCAAACTGGTGAAACAAAACACAGATAGTGTAATAAAAGGGAGGGTGAAATAGATTTTGATGGACTCTGGATATATCTACAGCTCTAGCCGAGGAAAGGCGTCTCAGGGATACCAGTGATGAATATCGCTGATGAACCAGGGACGCCTGGAATACCGGCTAGGGGAGAAGGAAAATAAGTGGATACAAATGAGACGTTGGAAGTTGTTCCTTACTCGAAGAGCCCTACTCGATTGGAAACAAGCGTGAAGCTGTTCTGGAGCTATCGAGCACTCCAGGGATAGGGTAGGACAGTAGGAAGTGACCAGAGAGAAAAAAGAAAATGGGACTGTCTACAAGGAAGATATAAAATGATTGTGCAGACTATGGTACTAGGTATAAGTTAGGTTAAGTTAGATTTAAATCCAATGCTGACATATCAAAATGGGGGGAAAGGGGGTTTATATAGTCAAAATAACTTCAATAGGGAAAGAGGGACAAGTATAGTTATAAGTCATCATAAATTAATTAATGGTATTTATTATATAGTTGACAGAGCTGCTGGCAGGCACAGGTCGAGGTAAATTGGTGATTATCAATAACAGGACAAGTGCTTTTAGTAGGTTTATCTTTCCGTCCTACACACATAATTAAATTAGAAATTCTTGATTTTATTATTTAAATAAGTTGATGTAGGTTAATATTCTATATAATTATGGAAGGAAGTCAATTTTAAAGGCCTTATATAATCCCATAATCCTACAAAGTATATCATTCAAAATAATGTACGGTGATCAAATTGTTATTTAACTTATCTCATTATAGTTATTGGACTTTAATTATAATTTGGTTTATTTATCTTATTCTGAAATCAGAATACAAGCTTATAGCCAACTTTAAATATATTGTGGCCAGTGGCCTTAGCAGAATATGAACAACATGGGTGATAGCTACATATTTTAAACGATCTTACTCGTATTTGTACATGATTACCCGTGGAACTGAATTGCTATACATTAATGTATGGTTATATCCTTATAAATGTTTATTTACCCAAATGTGATATAGCATTTCACTGCACAATAGCAATGAAAAAAGTTACCCCCCACCCGCGAATCGAGCAAATTACAAACTTAAACGTCACGCTTTAGTCCTTTGCAAGGGGCGTGTTTATGTTCATCCAGTATATTATAGAGCTCACTGGCTGTAACTGACTTCGAGTTAAGGCCCTGACACCGACTCCGTATCCGTAGGTCCGTGGTCCGTAGTCCATGCTCCGTAAGAAATGATGCTACAATATTAGATTGCTCTGGCCACAGAGTCCTTATTTGTAAGTCCTTGCTCCGTAGAAGTTGCCCAACTTTAACTGTCTACGGACTCGTTTATACGGACTACCAATCACAGCCAAATAAATATGCACGTTCGCCTTGAAATAAAGAAAGAATAGCAGTGATAGAATGCGTCGCTATGACAATATATACAAAATTAAAAGATGGCTACACGCGGACCTATTTCAAAATTCTTTTTCTAAAAATCTAAACACCCCGGGAAGAGCGGCTTCTAGGAAAGTGTTTTCTGAGAAATATCAAGTTCTCAGAAATATTGACTTTGCTTTTGTAGGTTCAACATTCCTAATATTTGATTTATATTCCATTTACTAGCGTTATTTAATTTTTTGTAATTGATAAATTATGAGTACTAGTGATTTTTCATCCAAAATATTATTAGGCCTAGACCTGTTTAGCATTTTCAGGTTATTGCAAACACTTATTATTTTAAGTTTGATAGTTAAAATAAAGTTATAAATATATTTATTGTGATTGTTTTTAACCGATATTTTAATATACATTCTCTAAGTATTCTCAACAAAGTTGTTTTTGGTTTGTTTGATCAGCTGACTGCTTGACGCACGCTCCATGCTGTAGACTATTTTCTTTCGAATTTTTTGATTGGATAAAGTCTCTTACTATCTCATTGGTTGAAACGGTCACGGTCACGGATATTGAGATTGTAATCGTGGGTAGAATTTCTTATGGACCAGGAGCCCGAGCACGGAGTACGGACCACGGACCTACGGATACGGAGTCTGTGTCTGGGCCTTTAAGAGTGTTGAATTATAACGAGAAAAGGTTTATGATCAGCGGTTGTAGACCAATTGAGCATAACTTATTAGCAATTTGATATGTTTATTAATAATTATAAATAAACATTAATACAGATTACGAACAAGAAACTATACCCATACAAGAGACAATGAAAGCATACGTGCGCGGTAACAATAAGTTACTACTCTCTCCACGCACACACAACAGTATCACTTCCATTGCGCACACACCTACACATCACAGATGTCACTACAGTTTTATTCGCTTTAATATAAATTTACCTATACTTCAAAAAAAGAGACCTCATGATATTATCACTCGCTAGCGAGTTTTCTCGCTTATTTCAAAGCCATGGGTTTAGCTGTAAATGTCTATCTCTTTATTAGATAGATTCATTTGCCTAAAATTTTCAAACGCTTTGTCGAGAGTACGGGTATATTTGACTTTTATACGAAGGTCGTTGGCTTCACTGATACACTTTACACACAACTCATTTAAACTTACAGACATGTTATAAACTAAGGTTAAATTTGCGTTGAATTACTGTGGTGAAACGCTATTATACATTTATTTTTATAGGTGTAATTTAAGATGGCAAACTCATTAGAATCTAAAAAATCGAAAGGTCCTACACCAACAGTAGACCAGATAAATGCAGATAGAATAACACAGGTAATATATCCTTTTGAATATATATACGGTTTGTCTAGATCCCAAATATTCGACCAAAACATTCATTTCGGCGGTAGTCGGCAACCAATGAATAATGGAAAATGGAAGTGATGACATTGCTTGTGCTTGTGCAGTTATTATGCATTCCAGTGTATTATTATTAGATGTTCTGTCTTACGTCAGATTCATTTAAGTTTTGTTCTTGAAACTTAAACCTCACTGCGTCCTGTCCTTTTGCCTCCTTTATTGTTATTGCATCGTAAAAAAAACTTAGTTACTATTCTACAGTAGCCACAAACACAACTAGCCTAGACCAGTAACTTGTGTGTACAAATGCACTGAAAAAAGGGAAGGACCTTGACCAACTAGATGACAGGAACAACGGTGTTCGCTTCCTTTAATTTGTGCCCAAAAACTGCTCCCAAGGGAAAACCCCTCAAATTCTGAATATTTGACAGAACATTCACCATTTGCCATTAGTGTAGTTTTCAAACTTGGACAATTGCCTGAAACCTGAATATTCGCCCACATTTGTGAAAAGTGGGGTACCTACCAACTTTATACACACAACATTTTAAGCATATTTTTGATCATATTAAAACAAATATTTTCAAAAACTCTGAATGAAAAAGAAAAGAAAATGATAAAAAACACCATACTCACTCAATTAATCTCCGCCATATCGCATAGCAGTACGCACAACACCTCAGTTTGAATTCTCGTGCACATATCAGTCCACATGAATCTGTTGATGTGTTGGTTGCTTAACATATTTATTAATACACATTAACTGTTTAAAAGTACTTCACTTTCCTTGTTAAGTAACAAACCTAATTGGTGACCTGGCGGTCCAGGGGTAAGGTGTCAAACTTCTGTGCTGGTGGCCGGGGTTCAATCCTCGGTCCCGGCACAGATTTATCTGATCACCAAACCCTTCCTTCACCTCTGACAAAACATCTTGTGAATGTGAGGAATGCCAGGCCTCCACCGTGGTTCGGATTCCACGTTAGACTGTAGGTCCTCCATTTTATCTCACAGTCACCCTACCATTACACATTAGCGTAAGTGCGTATAACCCGAACGGGTAGTAAGACACGGTGCTAATAATAATAACAAACCTAATTGTTGTAAATGAGTAATTATTGTTTTATTATCTTGATTGGACGTCTTCTAACGAAACAACCAGAAGTAGACCATGACACATCTCAACCAGTAGGAAATATTTTCATGTGTGGTAGCCTAATATTTCTTTTGGTTGCACAGTAGGTCTATTTATAATGTTTTAGACAAAAAAACCTACTGATAACCTGACTTGTGTAAAAAACCTACCAAGGTTAATCAAACCTTTCATGTGTGAATAAATAAATAAATCGATCAACTATTGATTTTAGAATCCTTTGGTTGGAAGGAATTGAAGGATCAAGGCAGCCTAATAGAATAGGACTGTGGCTCAAAATAGCAACTAAATGAGTTTTCTAATAACTGAACAAATTATTACAACTGCTACACCTGTTAGATGATGTTAGATATTATTTAAATAACTATTATGACATGTACAAGTCACTTGGTTTTTAAACCTTGACAAAATTTATATAAAATTATATAATAGGCCTAGTGTTCTCACCCAACCTGACTCAACATAACCTTTAGTGTCAAGAAATTGAAATTTCAAGTGACATGGATCAAATTTAAACAATTTATGGTTTAGCCTAGAGGAAAATATGATATGATGCAATGAATTAGATCATGAGTCAATATTATAAATAGATCCTTAATGCAAAGAAGGCTAGATGTTTTAAAACATAATTCAGAGGTTGGTTCAAACCGGGAACTAATGAAACGATCAATTGATGTGTGCTGTTTTTTGGCTGAGCAAGAGCTGCCATTCAGAGGTCACGACAAACGGGAAGATTCCCTTAACCGGGGGATTTTCATCTCCAGAGCAGGGGGTGTTTATAGGAACCTCCAACAAAATTCAAAACAACATAATTGAATGTGCTGGTGATTAATTTTGGATAAGATTAAGTCGGAAATAAATTATGCAATTATTTTTTTTAGCAATAATGTTGGATGAAACTGCGCACATTGCTAAGCTCTCTCAACTTTCGACAGTCCCTCGATATGTGAAATATGGCAACATTTATGAAAGATTTATTGGTTTTTCAGATCTCACCGGTGATTGCACTGCAATTGTTTTAAGTGGGCATGTTTTTCGAGTCTTCTCTTGTTTTAATTATGAACAACACTTGTAGTACAAGTGTATTATGGAGCCGCTGCATTTTCTGGACATTTAAACGGTGTACAAACGTTTGTGAAAGAAAGGTGCCCAGGTGCACTCTTCATCCACTGTTAGGCTCACAAACTCAATCTAGTTCTTTCTCAGTCTGTGCAAGACTTTTTAAGACATCGAGTAGCATCCCAAATTTATTTTTATATTAATCAAAACGAATTAACGCTCTTAATCAATCTGAGGTATAAAAGCCAGGGTGTCTACCATTCGGGAAAATGAGGGAAAACGGGAATAAGTCGAGAATTTGGTAAATTACAATGAAAATCCGGGAAAATGTTGTTTTACTTAAAATATGAAATATTAATAATAATTAAATCCCTAAATATTAATGTTATTCAAACTGTAGTTGTTTTTTTTGTAGTTGTGTAATATATTTTATAATTCCTAGTAAACAATGTTAATACAAATTTAAAAAAAGATGTTTATTTAAATTTTAAAACTTATTATTAATAAAAAAGATTAGTAGAAAAATGATATGGGGTATGGGGAGTTAGAAGGAAGGATGTGTCATATCTTTTAGTCGGNTAGATACTTTTTAGTCAGGAATGTCAGGAAATGATCGAGGGAAATCAGGAAAAAAGTCAGGAATTTCATTGGTCAAGTTGAGTAGACACCATGGAAGCGGTTTCCAACAGTTGTCAGTACAAGGTGAAATTACAATTCCAGAATTGTGAACACGGTGAATGAAATTAAAACACAACTCATTCAATTGTTCGAGAATATTGCTGAAAATCCAGATAGTTTGGATACTGATACTTCTGTGACTGCTAAAGGGTATGCGTCATTGAGAAATTTCAATTTCGCCTTTCTACTGAAGGTTTTCATCAACATTTTTTTCTCTTACCGACACATTATTCAAAATTCTTCAAACCAAAACTTTCGATGTGAAATACTGCATCGATAAAGTAAAAGAGACGATTTCTCACCTCAGAGATGATAGAAACAACTTTGATGAGACGTATAGAAAATTAGAAGATGAAGACAATTTGGAAGCTCCTAAGAAGAGACGTGGAGAAGATGGCTAAGATGGCTAAGATGGCTCATTGAATCCAAGAAATAAATATGTGCGTCTTTATAGTGAAATTATTTACACCGTTGTTGGGCAAATGGAGCTGAGGTTTCAAGATCTTAATGGGCTGCAATTTATTGAGCTACGAGATTTAAAAAATAATCCAGAGCTTTTAATCTCGATTTCCTGACAGTTTATTTTTGTCACTTCAGTCAAGCTACGGTAGTCTTTTCAATTTTGGCAATTTTCGAAGTTAATTAGTTTACAGAAAACGGACTTTTCAGACAAGACTGTGACTGAAATTATTAAGTTCCTGGAGGAAACAAACTTAGCAGAAGAAGCGTTCCAAGAAATATATAAATTATGTTGTTTGGTATCAACAATAGCAGTGAGCACATCCACTGTTGTTTGAAACGTATTAAGACGACAGTGCGCAACACCCATTGTGAGGATAGGCTCTCCACACGTTCCCTGTTGTCAGTTGAAAAAGGCTTTCTAGATAAACCGCGGAGTCAACAATAATTGACTCTGTTATCAACAAATCCATTCGGAAAGATGACAAAAGGCTCGTACTAATATACATATATAGTCAAGATTTCACAATTAAGATTTTATTTACTAGTTTACTTATTTGTTTATTTTTATTCATGTTTTAGTTTAATTTATATCTTTATTTAGTCATTTGTTTGTTTATTCCATGTATAAATATTGTGAATCAGTTGGAGGGAGATAAAATGCCTACCCCATGACCTGTAAAAGTGTATTTGCTAAGCTACATCCTGTACATTATATGGAGAGTATTCCTCTTTAGCCCCGTAATGAAAGGTGCCTTCGAACCTAGTCCTGTTTGAGAAAATTCACCGCACGCCACTGATCAGGTGAGATGTATGTGGTATGGGTCAAAACTCAGGGTAGATGTGAAACGATTAAAAGAGGAAGTTAGAAAAAAATAAAAATGGGCCACTTCTTTCTAGTTTCACATTCCTCGGGCTCTAATGAACGTCTAAAACCTGTGGCTACTATTTTTTTTAGGAGGGGGGGAGTGTTTCAGGGTTGCCACACACCTGGAAAACAGGGAAAACCGGGAAAAGACAGGGAATTTGTTTGTGTCTGGAAAAAACCGGGAAAACACAGGGAATTTCACCAAAAAGTTAGAATTTACTGGAATTTGTTAGTGAAATTGGGCAATACAGTGCTTGCAAGCTTAAACTAGTAGGAATAATATAGACTAAAATTTGTAACTGGAGAATTGAGCAGTCTGATTGGAACACGTCTCATATTATGACTATGCTTACCAGCACCTCATCAGCTTGAGATAAGTCCTGAGTGCAACTGAGACGACTCGTTTTCGTTCGGCAAATGCCGCCCGCGCCTTTTCGGCTTCCTCCGCTCACCCCCGCCAATCACAAACGTCTCGTTTCCTCCACTCACCCCCGCCAATAACACAAACGTCTCGTTTCCTCCACCCCCATCCCCCAACTTCATCAAGCCCATGCTGCTGGCACTCGAATGAATTCATTCTTTGGAATTTGGTGTGTTAAACTTATTTGTCTTGTTTAAAAAAGATTACTCCTTTTGAAAGAGGTAAGTATCCGAGATTATTGTTTTTGTAGCGTGATGGTTTAAGACTGTACCCTACATATTTTACAATTTTGCTATTTTTGATTTTTTAGAAATTGCCAAGGTGTCAATATTGTCTGTTTTTATCTTTATGGGTGTTAACATTTTTACTACAGTCATCTCCCAATTTAGCAAAGGTGGGTTTAGCTGGTTACTGCCGTGGCCAGGATAACAAAATGGAGTATACTGTAAAGTGAAAAGTTTATGGAAATATTGCCTCCAGCAATATCTGTTGTAAAAATGTCTGATTGTGTTTGTGTCTGCTCATAGCTTCCCTACCTCACCCACCCCCTGTGAAATGGACTACATATAGTACATACTCACACATGATCCGTCATACATAAATAGTACCTCCAACTTTAAGATTTTTAAAAAAAATTCCTAAGCATACTTTAATAAAAGAAACTATAAATGTTTTCATATTTGTTAATTTGATAAAATAATCTTGTCTTCTTACTTAACTATTAGTTCTTAAAAACATAATGGTTCCTGTATATAAGTGAGATAACTAACTATATTATATCGTGTTTATTCTATGTTTAACGTTTGTGTATCTTGACAGCTGCTGAAGTTTGTATTATCTCAGGCAATGCTATGGAACATGTGTATTACTGTTGCATTATTTCATGTCGTTACAACAATACAAGGTAAAGATATAATTATGCTGGTATAAATTGAACAAATAGGTTGTTTATTCTAGGTTTATTTATGTTATCTTGTTAAAGCTTACTCATTGGTATACATAAAAAAATCAAGATTGGAAAAAAAAAAAAAAAAACAACAACATACATCTTGTTATTTCTATGTTAAACTTTTGTGTATCTTGAGAGCTGCTGAAGTTTGTATTCTTTTAGCTAATGTTATAAAACTGTTATCTTGATAAAGTTTACTCCTTAGTACATATGCAATAATTAAGTAATAATAATGTTTTCTAAACAAAGTAATACATTCTTATAAAAAAAAATAGATACCACATTTAAACTCAAATTTGTGTTTTTGGTATATCCTTTTTTTTCATTCCATTTAGGGTAGACAGAAAATATAACCAATTTTTCCTTCTAGAAAATTTTTCATTAATTTCTCATCCTTTTTCCAAATAATTCTTAAACATGTGTTTCTCTTGAACAATAAAACATGCTTTCAATGACAATTACCACTCTTCATTTTTAAATTTTCTTTAAAACAAAATTAAATGCCTCCATAATTATATTTATAATATCTATTAGGTGTCTGGAAAAATGAAAATTTCCTCTGGAAAACCTGGAAAACACAGGGAATTTGATAATCAGAAAATAGTGGCAAACCTGTGTTTGTTAATATATGACTAATTTTTGTGCACAAAAATTTTCATGAGGTATTCTGACAACTTTTGTTCTCACTTTGTGCTGGTAGAAGAAAGATATTGAAGTTTTTTTTATCTCAAAAGATGCAAGAATGTAGTCTCCATAATCTGTTAAGAAATTTGGATAATCATTTATAGTTTGGGTACTATTGTGCTCTACGTCCGTAGGGTGAATGTGATATCTGAAGTGGGGGGAAATTAATACACCATATGGGGTTAATATGACACATAGGTTTAAGTAATTACAGCTAGGTCTCTTCAAATTTTTATTTCCTCCATCAACAAGGAGACATTTGACTGAAAGATACAGGACCAGCCAAAAGATGCTGAGGATGGTTCATCCACCTCATGTCGAGCAAGCTTAGAACCTGGCCTTCAGGCTGGTTCGTCCACCTCATGTCGAGCAAGCTTAGATCCTGGCCTCTGACTGGTTCGTCCACCTCATGTCGAGCAAGCTTAGATCCTGAGCCTCAGGCTGGTTCGTCCACCTCATGTCGAGCAAGCCTAGATCCTGGCCTCAGACTGGTTCATCCACCTCATGTCGAGCAAGCTTAGATCCTGGCCTCAGGCTGGTTCATCCACCTCATGTCGAGCAAGCTTAGATCCTGGCCTCAGGCTGGTTCATCCACCTCATGTGGAGCAAGCTTAGATCCTGGCCTCTGACTGGTTCGTCCACCTCATGTCGAGCAAGCTTAGATCCTGGCCAGAGGATGCTCAGGCTGTTTTTTTTTTTCCTAAATGGTTTTCCACTTTCCACATGAATGCGGGTATAATTCCTCTAAATTCAACCTTCCCTTGTCCCCCACTCACATGTGTAACTAGTAGCCTACATGCTCTAGGTGGTAAGATGCAATGGTAAAAAGTCCTCAGTTTAACCGGGTATCCAAGTTGTGATATTTTTGAAACAGCTCAATATTCCTGACAGAACATATAAATACTCGGACCATGATGCATCACGATGTTGAAAACAAATAAAGCTTTAAAAAGATGACCATTTTTTTTGTCAGTTCTCATATAAACTGATTCACAGAGATGAAAGTTTCCAGATTGTCACCGAGTAAACACAACTCGTACTTAAAAGTGGCTGCCGATAACATAGACATTAGTTTCAGACCCGCCTCGGTGGCGTAGTTGGCTAACGCGCTTGTCGTGTTGAGCTCGATCGCTGAGGACGGGGAGATCGAGGTTAGAATCTCGTTCGGGTGAACTGGGGGGTGGGGGTTCCTAAATGGTTTTCCACTCTCCCTCCACGCAAATGCGGGTTCACTTCCTCTAATTCAACCTTGCCAATTCCTAATCCATTAGTGTAATTAGTACTATAAGGTGTATAACCCGAACGGGTAGTAAGACACGGTGCTAAATATTATTATTATTATTAGTTTCAGAGCGTGTGATACTTAGTAGTCTTCAAAGTCACACAAATAACCATAGCACAAGTTAAGAATTTCCATTTAAATAAAGTCTCCTCTAGTCAAAATGTGACCCTTGCTTATTATTATTATTATTATTATTAGTACTGCGTCTTACTACCCGTTCGGGTTATACACACTTACGCTAATGTGTAATGGTAGGGTGATTGTGAGATGAAATGGAGGACCTACATCCCCACATTCACAAGATGTCTTGTCAGAGGTGAAGGAAGGGTTTGGTAATCAGATAAATCTGTGCCGGGACCGAGGATTGATCCCTGGCCGCCAGCACAGAAGTCCGACACCTTACCCCTAGACCGCCAGGTCACCTGACCCTCGCTTATGGTATAGCAAATTAACTAGGTAGTGGATTTATTGTATTCAAGAAAAAGAGCTATTTATTTTACATTTCAATTAATTATACTGTGCAGGATGTTTGATTGTACTAACAGTTTAAATTGTCTTTCAGCTTGCCAGTCGATACTGGGCCCCATACACTGTTGGTAACCATCTTCCGTTTGACGGGAAAGTTGTGGATGATATCTACATCACAGAAATATACGGATCCAAGTAAGTATCATATAGTCAAATATCTTAGCTGTTGTATGAAATGGGCTGGCCTGATGTTTTATAAGTCATCTTTCAAAATTAAACACCGTCAATTTAGAGCTTGAAGTTGTAGTACAATGTTAGATTACGAAGTATCATGCTCATATAGTCAGTGTATTGTGATGTTAAAGAGCAGGGGAGACTGGGGAGGGGTGAGACAGTGGGATTTAAAATATAACTGTTGGTGCCACTGGAGGTTACTGTTGTCATAACCCACCCGACCATTTGATTTGTGCATGTTCAATACAAGTTTAAAGTATGTTATTACATTAGTATTTTGAGAAGAAAAGGCCTGGATTTTCAAGTTTAAGGATTACATATTGTTTATACAGGGTGTCTACCATCCGGGAAAATCAGGGAAAACTGGAATTAGCCGGGAATTTTAAGTGATCGGGGAAAAACGGGAATAAGTCGGGAATTAGGTAAATCACAATAAAAATCTGGGAAAATGATATTTTACTCAAAATATGAAATAAAATAATCATTAAATCAGTAAATTATGTCATTTTTTTGTTTGTAGCTGTGTAATATATTTTTAATTCCTAGTAAACAATTTTAATATAATTTAAAAAATATTCAAATTTTAAAACTTATTATTATTCATAAAAAATATTAATAGAAAAACGAGGGGGGGGGATTAGTGGGGAATTTTAGGAAATGATCAGGGGAAATCAGGGAAAAAGTCGGGGATTTCATTGGTCAAGTTGAGTAGACACCATGTTATAAAACAGTTATGAATATAAGCTATGTATACCAAACTTGGAATCTTGGAAATATTATTTATATCTTCTCAAAATATTTAAAATATGAAAATAGTTTTCAAAACGAGGAATGTGACACTCTGTAAGGGGAGGCATGGGACGGCTTTGTTCCACCCCTTGTAACGATACTGTTTTGGACCGTTCTCATTTATTTGAAAAATCATGGATGGAGAATATTCTTCTGTAAAGAACTGTATGTAAAGTTTCCTTTTCATACTTCATCCATGGATGTCCAGGAAAAATTAAATGATATAATTTCAGTACAAGATTTTAAATTCAAGCTATACCTTTATTAGTATTACTACTATCATTGATTATTATTTATTTTACTGAGTTTCAAGCCCATAAGGCGTTTTCAGAAGTAAATTCAAATATATCAAGTTTTAAACCTTTCTTTGTTTAAAAACTTCTCCCATTCTATTTAAAAATGGGGTGATGAGTTGACCACCTTTTACCCAATAGGAAGCTAGACATCACAACATCAGACTAGCAAGAACTATCATTCATATTGGTTGATTTTAACACTAAAGACAAGGGGTCCAAGAAGCAGGGGGTGGGTCATTTATAAGGGGCTGGAGCAGCTTATGTGTTACTCTGTCTCTTCACGTCAGTTGGTTCTAAGATGTGGTAAACAAGGTGTGTTTGTATTTATGATGGAGAAACTCAAATACTTTTCTTTCTTCATAAGCTCTGATGTGTTGGTATTTATCACATTAGTAAGTTATGCTTACACAGCTCGCACTTGGGTGAGATTCTATTCATTACACTCACTGGAGTATTAAAAGCTAAATTAAAAAATACAAACTGTAGTTGTTGCATGTTTTAGTTCCTAGCTTCAAAATCAGATTCATAGCAAGTGTTCAAAATGGCGACCCCTAATGTCATTGCAATAATCGAAGCGGCGTATCAATTACTGGCGTACTATTTCGAAAACACGTGGTGTTTCTTGAACCTTATCACATGCAGCACCTATCCTGGCTAACATCTTCCTCAGATTCAACGGCTGTCTCGTGCACCAAGGTTTGTCAAAGCCCCACTGAAATAAGTCTAATGGATTAAGGCCAGAGGGCGTGATGGCCACGCAACAGGCCCACCTGGGCAGGAAATCCATTGTTGAGGTAGTCACGCACAGCTCTTGTGAAATGAGGTGGGGCACCGTCATGTTGTAGCTACATGCATTGTTGAACGGATAGCTATACATTCTCGAGAAACTGTGGCAATGTAAATCTCAGACACTAGCAGTAGATGTGGCCAGTCAAACGTTGTGGCATCAGATGAGGGCCAATAAGATGGTTACCCACAATGCTCGCCCAGATATTGACAGAAAATCTATGCTGGTTGCCCATGATGACAGTTGCATAAGGGTTCATGTCATTCCAAATGTGACTATTTGTACTATTAAAATAGCTGTCTCTGGTGAATATCACCTCATCAGAAAACAAGACATGTAGCTCCAGACCGTCACTGACGTTGGGTGTTTCGTCATTCGGGAAACATATTTTTAAGAGAATGCTCATATGAAAAACGGACACAAAAAATAAAATGATTGGATTTAATGTCCAAATGCTTACAAGTTTGATGATAGCAAACATTGCCCGCTAAAGAATTGTTTAAAGTTTGTCCATAACAATTACTGTACAAAGCTGTAAGGCTACCCATACTTAATCATCAGCATTTATGATTTGAAGCATACCACTACCTACTATTGGAGGGTGTGCATAATCACACAGCAGGGAAAACAAAGGTAATAGCAGTTTTTTAAATAACACTTAGAGAAATACATAACCATAGAAAATGGTAGTTCATTTGGTTTCAGTTAATTGATAAATTAGGTATACCTTGAAACAAGAGTATTTAAACAAATGAAACAGTCAAACATCAGACTGCTGGCCACTCCGGTCACTGCCAGCTGGCCACTAGTGTCACTGTCAGCTCACAGTGCACCTTGGACGGAGCACTATGAGAAAATCTCGTGAGGCAAGTAGCGTATAGTAATTAGAAATTAGCCAATCAATTAAGATAATTAGTAGGCTGCGAGAAAACTACCCGTCAATCGGGTCCGTACCTAACAAATACAGAACTAGGCATGGTAAAGATAAATATCACAACAAGAGAGGTAGACTATACGAGTTCCCTTAGATAAGCTCGTTAGCTCACACTGCCCTCGGCTACCTCCGTACATAA